>JAJLXZ010000030.1:17502-69814 GCA_030571575.1 Kazachstania viticola
AATTGTATAAAATTTGTATATTTTTCATGTCTTGTTACTTCTGTCCTCAGAAAGACAAGCAGACAATTATAATATAGTATATTATTACTAAAAAAGACAATGTTAGAATCTATTCACAGCGATATCCCTATTGTTCATGAATAGCATTAATCAAATGCATATTTAAATTAACAATGAAATAACACTCCGTAGATGGTGTTATTTCTGACATAATCTGAAACATATTATAGTTCCAACAATATATATATATATAAGGATTTATTGTATAGATAAGTCCAACAATCCAATAGTTAAATATATTTGTACTTCATACTACAATTGATATGTTTTCTCATGCCCGTTCTTCTAATAACAACTCTGTCAAGTCAACAATTGACAATGCAGCTACGGAAGCTGTTGATGACATCGAAGTCATTGCTAGAGGTTTAAATTCCTTAGATTTCTGATACTTAATATTGTACTCTTGCATTAACTTATCATTTTAATAGGAGGATATGATGTGGTTTAAAACAGTGCTAGTTAACATTGAACATGAAATATTTCTTGTTTGAAAAATCTTGTTCCTCGTGGCCCAATGGTCACGGCGTCTGGCTACGAACCAGAAGATTCCAGGTTCGAGTCCTGGCGGGGAAGATTCTTTTTTTAGGTGAGATTTAATGAACTTTTCAAATGATAAAGTAATTTATTGAAAGATTGGTGACATAGTTTTCTTTGTATTATTAAAAATTAAGTTGATGAAGTAAAAGATATATAGATACATTAACAGTTTCAGGAATATAAACATATGGAGGTTTTATAACACAGTGATTATTTTTTTTCAATTTAATCAGTTAGCTTTTTCTTGATTACATTTTCAATGAGATGCTTGCTCCAATCTTGATGATTCTGTAGTTGAATTTAAGCTTTTGTCATCCTTCTCATATTCTAGAGAAATATTTTCAGTAGCTTGACTACGGGGAACTTCGTTATGGTTATAGACAGTTTCTTTTGTAACAATAACAACACTCTCATTTGTGTTTTCTGTGTTATTGCTACTCTTATTATCTAAACCAGTTACATCTTCACTATCTTCTCTAGTGCTGCTCAAATGTAAACCTAACCCAGTCAATGCTGTTTCCAAAGCATTTTTAGTTGATTTATTCGATTTCAAATTTTCGGTAGATTTAGTTGTTGAATTTTCAATCTCTTTAGGATTTGAAACTTTATTAGGGATATTTGGAGATTGTGTCTTTTTCTTGTTAAAATAACTTTTCCAATTATTCCAAACGTTAAGGTCTTTACTAGATTTATTTGAAGTTGCTGTTTCATTCGATATATTGGAAACTTTCCTCGAGAGACCACCTTCATCTTTTGTTTTCATAACTCCCTGTTCATTATCAGTAATTTGTGATGACACATCAGTTCTAGACGTATTATTACTGTTACTATTGGTTTTCTTTAGATTTTGAAAAGTGGTAACAAGTTTTTGATGGAAAACAGCGAATGGATCCTGCCCAGTAAAACAATGTTTAGGTGGGAATAAATCGAATAATCTATCATCAGTCATTGAATTAAATGTTTTGAAATTTCCAGTCTTTTGCCATTCTTGTATCCAAAGAGTGTTGAAAAAGTTATATGGATGGGAATTTTTCATGTCAGGAGGAAGACTCTCCATCGCTCCAATATTTTCTTTATATTTGTTCATATAATCATATAATTTTACACTAGATAATAACCCAGTTAAATAATCTTCAAATTGCCATCGAATAAAATCTTCACTTCCTTCAAACTGTAGATTTTTTGGTGTTTCGTTGTCATTTTCATTCCAGGTTTCATCAACCATAGAAGAGATAGAATCCATCCACTTTTTATCGTTATTAGTAAGTTGTAAAATAGAAATTAATTTCTTATCTATGAATTCTACTGAAGAATTATCTGTATTAACAAAAATATCACATAAACCATTTCGCTGTTCATATAATAAAGAGTTGGAAGTACCGATAACAAAAAATCTAGTCTTATCATCTTTAATATCATTAAGCTGTTGTAATGGAGTATAAGGTGAAAACAAACCTCCTTGTTCAAAAATCTGTAACGGTAGACCAAGAAACCTCAAAACTGATTTTCTCTCACTAGATTTGAACGAGTCGGCAACTTTGATACCGTTATAGTCGTTGTATAATTGGGGACTCCCACAATGCTGCAAATGAGATATCAGAGATGGAATCAGACTTATTAATCCAAATTGCAAATTACATAAATGCTCTACATTACTTCCATAGAAAATAATCTTTCTTTCCAATAGAATTGCTTTGAGTAGTACAAGTGTACTTTTCTTGAAATCATATAATATCTTCCGTAGTGATAAACCAATGTACATTCGATTTTCAGATTCTAAAGTATCTTCATCAATCTTGTATAGAGAACATAAGTTTTCATATAAAGATTGAATTATTTTCTTATCTGAAAAATCATGCTGTAAGAAAAATGCATTAGTCACTATACTTAACTTATCCTTAATTTGACCAAATATTGGTTTTCGCGATATGACTACTATGGCCTTCTGTACTGTAGATCTTGTAACATCTTTATCTTTATTTATTAAATCTTCACTTTTAATTTGTCTGGAGCAGGAAATTGCAAAATAAGTAGTATAATCATCTTGATCACCCGTAGGTATATGGGTTGCTCCTTCGATAGGGCTTGTCTTCGTCTTTTCATTGAATAATAATGTAAAATATGTAAATGTTTCCTCAAAAGAATGAGACCCATCAGGCAGAGCCTGAAAAGGCAAATTTACCCATAAATCCTTCTTATCCACATCATGAGATAAACCATACCAATACTCTACTTCTGGTCCACGTTTATGATGGAAATCTACTAAACAAACCCCAATTATAGCTGATTTCTCTTCGATTTCATCCATTTATCTATCAGTGGAACTTCCAGGTAACTAGTATAAAACAAAATAAAATATTGCACCGAATTTAAACTTAAACAGCCTAATTTGTGTTCTTGTGTCTCAAATTTTGGTAATTTAACCTTATATAGCTCTTCAATACTTGTTAGAGCTTTCGAACTGACATTTTCTTTGAATATTTTCCAATGAAGCATTCGGGTAATTTGATATTTGAAAAATATTTCAATAATTTAGTGAAGAACTTCGATATTTTCACTCAAAGTAGCCAAGAAAGAGTGCCAGGGGAGCTCTATTTTGAGACAATTGATTAAAAGTATTGTGTTTAGATGAGCTATAAGTTTTACTGTTGCGACGATGGATGCGGGTCCACTGTTGGGACGATTCTTCGGTTTGATTTCGTTACCATACTGATAGATCCAGGTTGGTTCTCGTCAAAAGTTTCTTATGAGCAGAGTATAGCTTATTGGAGTAATATTATTTCAGATGTTGATATTATATTGCTATCTCAGCCTACGTTAGAATGCTTAGGTGCATACACATTACTGTACAATAATTTCATGTCGCATTTTGTATCTAGAATTCAAGTTTTCGCTACCCTTCCTACAATAAATCTGGGGAAGCTATCTACAATTGACTTTTATGTATCCAATGGTATACTGGGACCTTACACATTGAATGAATTAGAGGTGGAAGATGTAGAAAGGGCTTTTGACCATGTGAAGTCATTAAAGTATTCCCAATTAATTGATCTAAGATCAACATTTGACGGTTTATCTTTGGTAGCTTATAATTCAGGCTATGTTCTTGGAGGTTCTATCTGGTCTATATCCACATATGCTGAAAAACTACTTTATGCTAATAAGTGGAGTCATACTAAGAGCACAATTTTACCTGCAGCTTCTCTATTAGATTTCTCAGGTAAACCATTATCATCATTAATAAGGCCGTCTGCATTAATTACCAATTTAGAAACGTTTGGTTCTGCAAAACCGTACAGGAAGAGGTCTTTGCTGTTTAAAGATACAATTCAGAATGAATTGAACTCAAGAGCTTCTGTTATTATTCCTGTGGAAATTGGTGGTACTTTTCTAGATTTATTGACTCTAGTTCATGATTTTATCTATGATCGTATCAATAACTCTTTCAACACAACAAAAGTGCCCATACTACTAATTTCATATTCGAGAGGAAGATCATTGACGTATGCAAGATCAATGTTGGAATGGCTTTCATCTTCTATTGTGAAGATATGGGAAGCTAGAGATAATTCGTCTCCATTTGATTTTAGTGACAATTTATATGTTACCACTCCAGAGGAACTGCCGAAATTTGCTGGTCCAAAGATCTGTTTTGTTTCTCAGGTGGAATCTCTTATTGATGAAGTGTTCGAACAGCTTTCAAAGTCAGAGAAAATCTCTGTATTATTAACGTCTTCAACAAACGGTCAACTTAACCTTTTGTCTAACTTTATGCAAGAACTTAGGAATAGTGATTCATTAGGGAATTTAGTGGATGGAAAAAGTATAGAATGTTCAGGATCGTTTCCAGTTAAAACTTTCACTTTAGATAAGTTGAACGATGATGATCTTACTCAATTTCAAGAAAGGATAGATGAAAGAAGGAAGGAAAAGAAAGAACAATTACAAGCTTTACAAAAAGAAGCCAAAATAGCAAACAAAACCGTAGGTGCAGTATCGGGGCTTTCCTCAAAGGAAAATGATAATTATTCAACAAATGGACTAAACGGAGGTATTGCTAATACTTCAAATGAGAATCCTAATAACGATGGCGATGACGACGACGATGATGACGATGACGACGATCCTTTAAGGATGTCTAAAAATATAGCACCACAAAGAGTCGAACTTCCTGTTGACTCGTATATATTGGATTCTACAAGTATTAAACACAAAATGTTTCAGTTCAATCCCAAAATTGTTAAAAAGGATGATTATGGTACAATTACAGATCTCACTATGTTGATTCCTAAAGAAGAAACCGAGAATGATAAGAAAAGACCATATGAAGAAGAAGATGAAGAAAAGGAAGATACAAGCAATAAAGTCAAAGATATATCAGAAAAGAAAGAAAATAGGAATATTAACGGTGGTAATAATGTAGGCAGAAATATGATTGATAACAACACCGATGATAATATAGAATATCTCAATGTTGAGAACAATCCTTCCAAAAGAACTGTTAAAGACGTACAAATTCAATTAAAATGCTCAGTATATTTTATTAATATGGATAATACTGTGGATCTAAGAGCAACGACAATTATTTTACCTTCCCTTAAACCCAGGAAATTAGTATTACTGGGTCCAAAAGAAGAGCAGAATAATAATGTTTTAAAACTATTAGAAAACAAGAAGGTTGAAATTGTGGATATACAAAGAAATACAGATATTCAACTTGATTCAACTATTAAATCTCTAGATATTACTATAGACCAAGAACTGGATCAAAAACTAAAATGGCAAAAAATTGGAGATGCACATACAATTGCTCATGTTGTAGGGCGTTTACTTACTGAATCCCCTACTCATACAGCTGTTCAAGGTGCCAAAATACCCAGACGGAACAAACTGGTATTGAAACCGTTAACTAACTTGAATAAGATACATACAAGTGGTATGCTTTCCATTGGTGATGTAAAACTAGTTGAACTGAAGAGAAAGCTAACAGTACAGAAACATATAGCAGAATTTAAAGGAGAAGGTACGTTAGTCATTGATGACCAAGTTGCAGTAAGAAAGATCAGTGATGGTGAGGTATTCATAGATGGTACACCTTCTGAAATCTTTGACATAGTAAAAAGTGCTGTGACAGACATGTTGGCCACAATTTGAATCATGCATGAAACGATGCTGTTCATATAAGTTGTATTTATTATATAATTGTTAGTAGCTTATTATGAGATACCACGTCCCATCGTTTTTAACGTTACTAAGGATTTCATAAAAAATAGTGAAAAAGATCTTAAAAGATAGAAGTTGGTTGAATATTAGATGGCATTATTCCTAAATATATCACTAGAAGTATTCATAGGTTTTACTGAAACCGTTCATTTATTGGAAGTAATGTCTATAGAGAGAGGTAGGACGTACACCCATTCAGATGAGAAGTCTAAGGTTAATCTGGACTTGTGGAAGCCAAATAATGAAGATGAATCAGTTCGCAAGATTTCATTACCCACTCAAATTATGGGGGCACTAACATTAGAACAAATCACTGCCTATCAGACGATGTTTAGAATTCAAGAAATAACGAACCTTTTAACTGCCGACAAACTAGAGCCTCCAAAATTGAGAACTAGATCAGAATCTCCGCCTCCTGCATACGATGCTGAGGGCAAGAGAACTAATACTCGTGAACAGCGTTACAGGAAAAAGCTAGAGGAAGAAAGATACAGACTTGTGGAACTAGCCTCTAAGATTATACCATTTTTTGTTCCTCCTGCAGGCTATGTAAGACCGTCTAATTTCCAGGATAAATATTACATCCCTGTAAATGACTACCCAAATATCAATTTTATTGGCCTACTCTTAGGTCCTCGTGGTAAGACTCTAAGAAAACTACAAGAAGATTCAAAATGCAAAATTGCAATCAGAGGAAGAGGATCTGTTAAAGAGGGTAAAAATGCAAATGATCTTCCTGAAGGTGCTATGAATATGGAAGATCCTCTACATTGTTTAGTAATAGCTGACTCAGAAGATAAAATTCAGAATGGGATCAAGGCATGTCAAGCTGTAGTAATAAAAGCAGTCACCTCTCCCGAAGGCCAAAATGATCTAAAGAGAGGACAACTTCGAGAACTGGCTGAATTGAATGGTACTTTGAGAGAAGATAACAGACCTTGCACCTTGTGTGGTCTACAGGGCCATAAGAAATACGAATGTCCAACTCGTGAAACCTTTGCTCATAAAGTAATTTGTAGGAAGTGTGGTCAAACAGGTCACGCTACTCGTGATTGTACAGCAACCGGTAATACTGCAAATACAAACCATGTTCAGTCTCAAAGTCGATACCAACAAGGATCATATACTTTAAGGAATGATAGAAACACTAGGTATAGCGGATCTGCTTCCCAATATTCCACTTCACAACCAAGCCAGTACCAATCAAGATATCTTTCTCAAACACAGGCAACGATTAGTGGAAATAATCCTAAAAGACAATACGCTGAAAGAGAGGTTATTGATTATGATGCCGATGATAGAGTTACGAAACAAAGAAAGATATCTCCAATGCCACCTGGGCTATCTGGGGGAAATGATTACCAACCAGTACCTCCTCCGCCCGCTATTGGAGATATTGATAACGTGCCAGGTATGATGACAGATAATTATCCTTCTCCGCCACAAATTCCAGGAGGACTATCAAATCCTGCAGATCCTTCGTTATCTAATAACTACACTTTACCTGCAGGAATGCTGGGTGGATCTACAGTACCTGGTCTCGAAATGGAACCAAATACCGAGCTTCCGCCAGGCCTTAACGAAACTAATGATAATTTAAACCTAGCAAATTACCCACCAGGATTAAATGGACCTCCTGGATTATAGATAAAGTGACAAAGACTATCTAGTTTTTGTCATCTAGCATAGTATGTATTAACATTACAATTTTTTTTTTGAAGTTTTTCTTTCTTTTTTACTTACAGTTTTCTCTCTCTATTTTTTATTATCTATTATATCTTTTATTTATTACGAAATTGGATTTGCATCTTTATTACAAGAATTAAACATTATTTACTAGAAAAAATACTCTTTACAGATCGTTTAACTTTTTTGGCCCTCTTTCCATTTCTTAGCTAAAGATAAAAATTTTGCAACATTAGGTTTTGTTTGAGATTCGTCATCAGGGAAAACGTATGTAATCGTTTCCCTTTCTATTCCTTCCTCCTTTTCAATTAGCTTAACTTGTCTTGGCATCCTCTTTTGAATCTTATCTTTAGTTTCGTTATCACCAAATTGTTCTTCAAATTCCTTGTATGCATTAAACATTATCCATCTGTTTTCCATATCTTTATTGTCCTTAAAATAACCCACAGCTTTCTCATAGATATCTCTTGCTAATTTGACGTTTTCTTCGGTTGGTTCAAACTCTACTTCTTCATCTTCTTCTTGATCTGCAAGAACCTCTCTCTTATTTTGTATTTCTAATAATTGCTCATCAGTGGGAGTTGAATAAACATAGGTTGCATAGGCAATCCACGCTTTAATGGAATAGTCACATAATTCCAAATAAACTTGATAGTGCTTTTTAGCATTAGAATAATCCTCTGATTCAGTCTCATAATTAATGAAAATTTCCAATAATTGTATTTGATGGTCTTTCGATAATCCAGTAACATCAGGCATCAACCCAATTTCATAAATTCCTCTCACTCTTTCTTCCTCTCCTAGATTATCTTCCAATTCAGCATAAGATAGCCACGTTTGTAAATCACTAGGATTAAATTCAATATACTTTTGATAAATTTTCCTTACTCTATCAAATTCTCTTAATTTTATCTCCATCTCAATATATTTCTTGAATAGTTTCTTCTTTGGACATAGACCAATCGCTTTACCCATAATTTTCCTAGCCTTTGTAATATTCTCTTGTCTAATTTCAAACTCAGAAAACATGATCCAAATTTTGGCAAAAGTAAAATTTTTATTAGGTAGTATCTCAGTAGTCAATCTTGTGTATAATTCAAAAGTTAAATTGATATCCAATAGATTTACTTCACTATAAATAAGATATCTTACCCATAGGTATATGTACCTCCTCCAATATAAAGTCTTTCGTCTATTTTGTGTTGGCAAAGCATCCTTTATAGCTTTCTCGAAGGATTGTAATATGTCCACCGGGAAGTGTTCTTGAATCAAATCTAGATAGATCATCCAAGTTCCTAAATCTCTCGGATTTCTTTGCAAGTTATCCTCATATAATTTCTTCCTCTTTTGAATGACAGTTTCTCCAAGTCCAGAAATATCTCCAAACTTTTTTTCAAATTCAATTTCAGCATTATTTAAAAGTTTCTCATTAGGCCACTTCTCAAGCGATATTTTAAAAAGAGTTCTTGCTCTTTGATATTCTTTCTTAGAAGCCTCCCAGTTAGCAAAGGATATAATTAGCCGTATAACACCATTGTAATATTCTTCATTGTTTTGTAATAAATCTTCATAGGAAACTAAAGTATCCAATGCAAGGGTATACACTCTCCTTACTGATATTATTGTACCATATATTGTTTCAAATCTAACCCAATCTAGCCAAGTCTGTAATTGTGGATGTACTAGTATATATTTTGAGTAGATATCTCTAACATTATCCCAATTCTCTCGCCTTATTTCAAACTGAATAAAAGAGTTCCAAGCATTTGGTTGAGGTTCAAGAGAGCACCATTTAGTAAATAATGCTCTTACCATATCATAATTCTCTAGTGACTCCTCTAGAAACAGATATTTATACCAAAGCTTGTCTACTCTGGGCAACGTAGTAATTGCTCTTTCCAATAGATTCCTTGCATGATTGATACATTTCAGTTTTAACTCTGCATCGACATATCGTATCCATAGTGGTATATACCCCATTTCAACTAACAATGCTCTTTCAAAGATTGACCGAGCTCTTCTAGCATCATGTTGTTCTAATTCAAATTGTGCATATCTCAACCATTGCCTCATATCCAGTCTATTTCTCTTTAAGTAAGATTCGAACTCCTTACGTTTCCGTCTTTGAAGTTCTTTTAATTCTTCTAGATCCAATATTTCAACTTTAGTCAACTTTTTGGGTTGTTTTCTCTTTGAATAGACATCTTTCAATAAATCTTCAGTCGTTATTTGTTTTACTTGTTCTCCATCATCGAGATCCATCTTTCTCGCATCAATTATAGGCTCTTCTCACAAAACTTTTCTACTCATCTCATCGTTCTTCAACTCCATAATATTCTCTTTATAATAAAATTTCAATTTTACTGAAAAATATCATATAATGAAGCACGTGATTAGAGCATAATCATATTGAATAACACAAAATGGCATCAAAGATCCATAGAGAAGGCCTTTATGAGGATGTAATAGACTGTTTATAATGGCCATACTCAGTGTTGAACGAATTAATATTGTAGTCTACCCTTTTCCTTTTCTTTTTATCAGGATACTGGGATGAGAATTGTTCAAAATAAATGAAGTAGAGCATATCCGGTCTTAACCACTACAGTTATGTATCTATAAAGCCTCTAAAAAGGAAGTAAGATCACTCAATTCTTCTTCAGAGACTGAATGTTCCACGTTGTTATATACCTTAAATTTGTAGTTCTTAAATCCATTGTCTTTAGTGAGGAAATCTCGAGCTTCTTGAGCTTTATTCAGCGAGACTATAGGATCACTATCACCATGACCTTGGAAAACAGGTGTATTCTTATTCAAATCATTCTTCTTGGTTTCCCAAAAAGATGCATCCTTATTCGTAAACCCTGAGAGAACAAAGAATCCGCCAAGTTTCCAAGGTAAAGAGAGGGCACTACCTACTGTTAATGATGCACCTTGAGAAAACCCTCCTAAGACGATATTACTTGGATCTATACCTAAATCTAATTGCTCCTTAATATATCCTCTTACAAGTTCCAACGACTTACCATAGCCAGCATTATCGAAAGTTCTGAAATTTGGATCCCATTCCTTGATATCATACCATCCGTTCATAGACATACCACCATTGGCAGTAATAGGAATCATTTGGGCAGTTGGAAAGACAAAATTTGTGGAGCTAAACCTTGGATTTCTACTCAAGTAACTTGAAAGAAACTTCCAACCTTCACCTGAATCACCTAGACCATGTAGAACAATTATTGCATGTGTTGCTGGCTGCTTCTGAGCCATAATTTTAATTGTTTGATTCATTCTTCTTATTGATTCATATAGTAGTCTTTCTATTTTAGAACTTACTCCTTTTAGTCAATGAGTACTCTAATAAGAATCATATATGTTTCCAATATTTTAGTATTTGAATTAATTAAGAAATTAAAATTTATAAAAACTGCGAAATTGTGATAATAAACATTAACAAGGGCAAAGCTACATTAGATATTAATAGAGTTTGAATAGGTTATACAAGATGACAGAACTACCACCGTATTCCAACTTGTTATCTATAGATGAATTGGAAGAACTCTCTGGAAAATACAACGATAAGTTGAAATTATACATTTCAAAATTTCAAAAAGTTGATGATTTGATTAATAATCTAAAACATGGCAAGGACCAAATAACTAAACTTCGAAGTCAATTCGAGCACTTACAAAAGTTGAAAGAGAATGTGGATAAAGAATTGGAATTACTACGGATATCCAACGCTGAATATGTTAAACAATGGCAAGATTTGAACCAGATTATTCAAGAGAAATACAGTGAGGATGCATTAAAAAGGAAACTTGAGCAGAAGATCAAAGACTTTGAAGAGGAAAGCTTGGTAATAGAGGGAGAAGCATATTCAACGGAAGGCGAAATAGATGCCAATACGTTAGAAAAGTTGCTTACACGGTATAAGAATGTAAGAACTGAATATCACTTGAGAAATGAGAAACTAAAAACATGGAATGCACAGGGAAAGTTAAGAAAGTAAGCACCATATATGTAAAAAATTTATAAATATAACTAAAAGTTTTTTATATGAATAATATCTTACTTTTTCTATGGTTATGTAAGATTAATCGTGCTTTTATATTTAGTTAAAGAGTTGCACAGTAGTCATAAATGCGTTCATAGAAAAGGTTTGAGTTAGAGAAAGTGATGATATGCAAAAGAGAACGAAATAGAGAGTCATCAAGAGGTTTCATTTTCATGATTATCTGTGTGATCTTCTGTTTCAGTGTTTTCAGGGTTCTGATAACCAAGAGCATCGATTTCTGAAGGCACAACATTGGAAGTAGCGTTATCTGTCGTGATTGGATTACTAGCGGTTGCAGTAGCTGTTGTGGTGGTTACAGGAGGCGTTGGGTACCTAGAGTTAATTTCATATGTAGTGACAGCACCATTTTGGTTTCTATAGCTCGCAACACCTGTACTGAACAATGACTCTTGAGGTTGTTGGAATATATTCGGATTAGGAGGCATTACAGGAACTGTTCTTTGTGTTATTGAGCGTACTATACCATTAATCATTTGTTCAGCAGTAATTGGGTTTGAAAGCTCATTAGTTGTAAAAGTGGTTGTTGTTGTATTACCATTAGTAGTTGTATTACCATTAGTAGTTATAATAGGTGCAGTATCATTAGGTCTATTATTCTGTAATGAAGTGAAAAAGTTTTGAATCACATTACGAAATCTTTGGTATGGCCCAGTAGCATTATCATTATTTTCAATATTGGTATTTGAGTGATGTTGTTCGTGTATATTTGTATTGTTTACATCATTATTTGATCTAAATGGTAAAGGTACCCAATTTATCCGCCTATTACCTATAGCAGAATTATCAGTTGAAGCACTAGTACTAGCAGTACTTAGAGTATCACTATTTGTAGCGCTATTTGGATGTCTATTATTTAGTATACCTGGAGTCAAGAGTATAAAATTGGGTCCACCCATATTAAAATTTAAGTTATTTGGAACGTTGGTTGCTTGATTGTTACTATTTTGATTACCTCCATTGTTTGAAGGAGTAGTGTCTCCGGTGGTTGTGCTACTACTACTACTAGTATTATTATTATTATTATTATTATTATTATTGTTATTATTTTGTGTTGTACCTGAGCTTTCATCAGCTGTAGGAGGGTTATATAGCATATCTCTAATTCTCTCAAACGCTTCCCTAGTGGAATCATTAGTTCCATTACCATTTGATTGATCATCACCATTATTGCCGGTTTGAGCACTATTCTCTACAATGACATGTCTACAAAGAGGACATGTATTTTCTAATCTTGACCATTTGAATAGACATTCTCTTCCAAAGATATGACCACAAGGTAACTTTATAGGAGAGTGAAGATAAGTTGGTTCCGCTTCATTTAATTCATTAGGGATAGTGGATTGTTGTCCTTCTGAGGCACTAATAGAAGGAGCTTGTTGTTGGGTTGATATTGAAGTACCAGAAGAACTAGAAGTTGGTATAGATGCCACAGTCGCTAAATTAGTTGCAACAGAAACAGAGTCTGCGATATTAGTTGTGGTAGTAGGCTGAGCTACTCTTTGCTTTTTGTTTTTAATTTGAATATCATCTTCTTCATCAGATCTCTTCCTTTTACTATTTTCATTGAGAGAATCTTCTTTTTCTTTGATCTCATCTACATATGGTTCATAACAGATACTACAAGTACTACCGTCATTTGCGGTTAATTTACTTACTTCATTAAGAGTTAAAACAGGAATCTGTTCAAAATCCTCTTTTGAGATTCCATGTCTTCTAGTAGATAATTCACCGAATCTCCGCATGGCCAACTCAGCAGCAATAGCAATAATAGATTCTAATCTAGCTTGTGGAGTTGATGTGGGGACATCTCTGAATGAAAGTACGAAAGTTCCAGTCGGAAGCCCTGCATTTGTAGCATTATTTAAAATATTTGCATCCATATTGCTATTTGGAGAATTAGTTGTACTGGCATTGAATGGAAGTGAAGCAGATGTTGGTAATGGTGAGGCATCGTTATTAGCAGGGTTTACCGGTAGAGGTACACTATTACTATTCTGAGTAACGTTCTCATTGTTAGCAGTAGGCCTATTATTGTTTATAGAATTATTTAAATTTTGTAATGTATTTGGATTAAAATATGAATACTGAATAGATACTGTAATATTACGAGTTCCAGGAACATGGCCGTTTGTAGTATCTCCTACACCATTATTACTAGCGTTATTATTATTGGAATCCGAATTACTCGAGTTATTATTGTTAGCTTCGCTCATTTGCAGCTTCTATCTATAAGCAGACGGCAAAGATAAATAAAGAAATGATTATTGTGTTTGTATGGATATAGCAGGGAATCCACCAATTGTATGAGTATCACTTATCTATACGATGTATCAAGAATATCTGATCAATTCAATGTTAAAAGTTGCATCGTTCAAAGAAATTGCAAAGAGAAAAAACTTGAAATGAAACGCAAAAATGAAAAAATTACGGAAAATTATTGGAATTGCTTACGTAATGAGTGCTTTACATAGATGATATATAGAAATTGAGATTATAATAGTGAGAAGATGAATAGATTGATGTATGAGAGTAATGTGAAAGGTGTTGGTAATTCTAGATGATTGGCAGCATTTCTTCTCTGAGAAGTTGAGGTGGAGGTGGAAGTAAGTGTTGAGGTAGATCTTTGGATATTTGAATTACTACCTGTTTGAGTAGCTGTTGCTGGTATAGTACCGTTAAGGTTACTTACAGTGAATATATTACCGCCTGTGGCAATTGTAGATGGACTTCTTGACCAAGTGTCTGAGAATCCTGGAGCATGAACAGCACTTGGAACCCCATCGGTTCCGATAGCTTCGATGTCTTCAGATTCTGAATCGAATCTTGCTTGAGCCATTGAGACTTGTAAATTCTCTAAATCGTAGACGACATAAGCGTTAGTTAAGAAAGTATCACCTAATAATGCAGAGTTAGAGTCTTGTCCTAGTATACCTAAGATACAGATATTTTGAGATTGACGCATGATGAAATTATCCATTGTAGCATTAATATGGAACCCACCGAAATCAAACGCTAGGATGATATTTCTAGTTTGAGAATTGCTTCTTGGACAAGTCATTGTGTAGAAGCCAGTTCTTGAAGAATAAGTTGCATTAAGCGCTTGAGCAATGGAATCAACGATTGAATTTGGTAAATAAGTTAAAGTAGTTCCTGAATCTAATAGAGCAGCAATTTTAGTTGTAGTTAAAGTAGTCTCTTGAACGTCATTACCAGTTGGAGTGATTAGCCCCATGCCTTGTAAAGTGACATCGAATTGAATAGGTTGTACTCTTGAACCACCACCAATAGTGTTAACGAGAGGGATAGTGTATAATGGACCGTAATATTTAGAATGATCGACACCACCAAAGAGGACATTACCAGTTGAAGCATTTAATCTATTTAAGAAAAGAGAATAAGCACTTGTTTGAATAGCTCCACTATTTCTTAATACAAGAGGGAAATTATCATATTGATAAGGTGTTCCACCTCTAGAGATTCCGGAATAAGTAGTCTCTAATCCAGGTAAACCGATACCAAGAACACTAACAGTAGAATTAGAGCTATTTGCCAAAGCAAATGATAAACCAGTAATATTCAAATCTTCAAGATGTAATTGATCTTGACCCCATACACCGGATGCAAAAGTTGTATCACCATAAGAAATGAAGAAAGAGGTATCATTAGAAGACCAAGTTGAAGAACGTTCAGAATTAAAAGTACCATATCTTGAACAATCGATTAAATCATCTGAAGGGATTGAAGATGAACCAGAATTGGATCTACAGTAAGGATTATCTGAACCACTAACCCATAAATCAGAGGAGCCAGTATCTACCAATACAGTAACTTGTTGACTTGGCGTACCGATATCCAAATCAACTGAATAAAAACTTTGTCTATTAGTCAATTCTATTTCTTCATAGCCATCATGACGTTTATGAAGGTATAGTTTTGGTGTATCCCATTCAGTAGACTCTTTGAATGTATTACCATAAGATTTCTTAAAATTCAAATTGACAAATTTAGAATTTGATGTAGTTTCTTCCTGCTGTAAATCATTAAGGGTAGGTGTCGAGAAGACTTTACCCATATTACAAAACAATAACAAGAGCAAAGCAATACCAGCCATAGCAAATAGATGTGTTGTTTTGTTATATGAATGTCAGAAAAAGTCTAAAAATAGAAGTTGTGCTAATAGTAAGGGTGAATTCTACTCTCTGATGCCTTCCTTATATAGAAAGTTCAGGTAAAAACGAATTGTGAATAATTGAGGAGTGTATACTATATCTACCGAGCGACAGAATAAGAGCAACAAAGACAGGTGATGGTCTGAACAGATGGAACACCAAGAAGAATAAGAAAGTTTCTGTTCAAGCTTCGATGCTCTTTCTCCTGTTCTTTTTATATTTGAAGGAAGGCATCGGTCCTCAAAAAAATCCAAAAGGGGATCGATCTTCCTTATCACGACGCAATGAGCAAAGTGGAAAGTGCTGTGTGATATAGTATAAGTATTGTACAGTACAATATGGTATGAGATAGTACTGCAGTGCCCTGCATTGCACGTTGGAAAGAGGCTGTGGAGGTGGATTTACCGTCTATTATTACTCATTAGTTGTTAAGTATGGGCAAAGGTTCGGCCGAAGTTGAATTATACGGCATTTAATTAAGTATTGGATAGATAAGACACAGCTATCGTATCTGGTGTATTTCATGACGGTTAGAATATGGTAGTTATGTGTATAGTTATGTATATATTATATAGTTTGATCGAATAATCTCCAAATACTCTTTGCGACTAATTCACCGTCATTTTCTAATTCTTTACTATTTCTTTCCATTTCTTCCATATATTCTCTTGAGAACTTCTTTCCTTGAGATTGTTCATCTGAGTGTCTGTAACCCTTTATAGCCATATCAGTTACAAATTCAGGATGTCCTTGGAAAGTTATAATTTGATTTGGTTTATAAAATCCTTGAATCTCCGATTTGTCACTTGACCCCCATGGATTTAATCCCTCTGGTACATTAAACACAATATCATTATGCAACTCAGCTAGATTTATACTCTCTTTACCAAATAATCTCATGCCAAGCTCATTTAGTCTTATTGGTACAATACCACCTTCAAACCCATTAGGATTTCTATCAACTTTGGCTCCAAAGGCATGACTTATAATTTGATGTCCAAAACAAATACCAGCAACAGGTGGATACTTTTCATTTGGTCTATTTTCAATCAACATTCTCCTCAAGAATTTTCTAAGCTTATTGATCCATTCCGTCTCAGTATCAAATGAATCATATCGAGACCCTGTAATAAGGATACCAATATATCCATCCTCTAACAGCTCAGAAAATTTAGGAAACTCATTATTATAAATATGGAACATCTTAAACTCAACATCGCCATTCTCTGCTGAACTAGTTCTCTTCAAAATCCTCTTACTCATATCGACATAATTCCCATGTGGTTTAGTCCACTCACCATCATGATCAGTATAAAAAATAGCAATCTTCTTCGTCACCATAGTCCTATCAGCAAGCATCATCTGCCCTTCTTCTATCCACAATATTCTTCCTCTCTTCCTCTCTTCTTCTTCTCTTTAAAGCTTCTTTTATAGTGAAAAATTTCGATTTCTGCCGCACCCGCAAAAATTCGTCATAATAAAGAAAAAAAACTGTGTAAATGACAGCTATTATTATTAAGCAGCTGCCTCGATATCTCTCGTGCAGTACTGATTGTCTTGGAGGTATAGCACGTCCTTGTTTATCCAGAACTCCAGTAATGCTTCGGTTGTGGATGGTTGTAATTGGCATAATTCCGATACTTGCTCAAGTGTTAGGCTTGAGATATTATCAAATTTTTCAATAATGCAGTATTGTGGCATTGTACAAGTAATTGTAACAGTTTCTCCATTTCCAAACTCTAATTCTACTTCTATGAGTCCTTTGTTAGAACAGTATTTTAATGCTATTCCACTTTCTTGTGAGACATATGCATATCCATAATTTAATATTTCGCTCTGTAGAGTCTCTGAGATTTTTATTTGCTCATTGGTTGCTATTACATTCATTGTAGTATCCACAGTTTCAGGTTCCCAATATAATACTGATATATACTTTGGGAATATGTGTTTATTGATATTGGAATATTTTCTTTGAATCATTTGAGTCGATCTCCTACTATCTTTTAAATCTTTCAACATAACTTCAATTCTAGAGATATTACCCATATTATCATCCATATCAACTATATTATTAGTATGTCCCGATTCCTTCCCATTATTCTTTTCATCATTACCATCTGTCGAACAAATACCTTGTTTTCCATTCATAAATTTACCAGCTATTATCTCCAAACATTTATTCCATTTATTATCCAATTCATATGATTTAATGTTGTATAATTTCTTCGTTAATATCGCCATGAATTCATCCATAAATAAATCCTTATTCTCAAGAATCTCTAAAAAAATATCCAAGAAACTTTGTTTACCATTACTATATATCATGGGATATCCATTATCCGTAATTTGTTCAATAAATTCAGAATCTACTACTTCTTGATTATATGGATCAGGGACCCAACTCAAATATTGTCTTAATACTGCATCATATATTAATGGTGATTCAATTCCGTCACTATTATTCTCCTTTACAGACTCATTCTCAATTATGTTCGACCCATAATCTAAATCATTAGTTATATTTTTTTCTGTAGTATTCATTTCATGTTTTAATTCATTAGAAAGTTTATCCAAACCCATAACATTCTCGATATGCAATTCATTAAGTTCATTCTTATCTAAATCTAATATTGCATATAACAAAATCTTCACTAAATCCATTCTTTCTTGCATATATGGCCTCATAAATAATATTACAGATCGAAGATGTCTAGTCGATGGATCTAATACTGTAAAGCATTGTATTGTCTTTAAATATGCAATCAATAATTCTACTGTGGTTATACTTGGATTTAAGAGATTGGTTTGGAATTTATTCAAAAAATTTTGCAATAGTTTCTTATAATCATTCGAACTCTTTAATATCTTTTTCAATTCTAATATAGTTGGTTTTGATTCAGGGTATGATTGAACAAATATTTCATATATTTCAGATGATCGTATCTTAAGAAATTCAATTTCAAAGCATTTGAATACACTTAATGTCAACTCATGATCATCCTCGGGACAACCTAATAACATAGCAAACTGCGACCAATATCGTTTAATGAATTTATTAAATGTTTCAATAATAATAAATCTTTTATTCCAAATTCCTCGTATACGTTGTTCACAAATTAAACGTATCTTTCGAACCAATGTATCTAATATTATATCCTTTGATGAAATATGTTTGGCATTCGAATAATCTATCCAATTCAATATAGGGACAATCAAATCATAGTCTTCACCATCAGCCAAATCATGAATTCTTTCAATAAGATGATTCCGGAATGATTCATTGGTATCAATTAAATAATGGCGGAGATTATTTATCGTATCATTAGCTACTTCATCAAGTATATAAATGAATTGACAAGGATACAGTAATCGTTTCTCGAATCTCATTACTTCCTTAAGACTTAATTGCTTATCTACATCTAAAATATTCTTGAAGAATTCTCGATTCATTAAATCAACATAGAATCCCAGTAATACATTGGTATAGTCGCTTGAACCATTGCAAATCCCCAGAATTTTCTTGATTGATCCTTTTACCCTTAAAGATGGAGGTCTAGACTGATGTTCAAATGGTTCTAACCAATTCTTCAGTAACTCTAAATCTTCAGAATAACCGGGATCTGGTAATAAAGCATACAATAATTGTTCATTGGACATCTTATCCTCCATAAGGTAGTAGAATACTGTACAATTCACCAATTATATTCATCTCATCTCTTAAAATATTGATCTAAATTTTTATATATCTTTATTTTTTTTGTGCACTCTAATTTTCTTTATATTGCAGCAAGAAAAATATGGGATCAAGTTTCAAAAGAAGCAACATACGTAATATTACATAATTAGCAATTGAATAGATATACACTGTGGACCCATTAAAACTTAAATAATTCAGTTGGATGGTATGTGAAACTGGAAATAATATTACTAATTTTTTTGTTACTAACAAATTTTATGCTATTTTGAACTGGCTTTGACTATTTTATAGAGTAATGAAGAAGAACTTATTGATAACTTCATTGAGCTTACTCAGTGCAAAGATATGGAAATTATTCGGAAATATTTGAATTCTAACAATTGGAATATTAATTATGCTTTAAATGATTTTTATGATAGAGAATATGGAGGATTTGCAAATATATTGCCTAAGAAAGTAGTGTATCCAAATTCATTACTAGAGTTGTTTGAACATTATGCTTCTCAAGACCCTAGGAATAACAATGTGAAAGTAATAGATACGGATGGTATGGTAAGATATATAACTGATTTGCAATATGAATTAGATGATTTAGTGACAGTTGGACTTGCACAATTATTATCATGGAAAAATTTAAACGATACAATTGATAAAGATCAATTTATAACTACTTGGTATACAGAGGGATGTTCAGATTTGGAATCAATGAAAAAAATGCTTGATAAGATGAATACAAGATTGCATGCTGATAGATACTACTTTGTAGATATCTACAGGTATATATTTGGATTAATTCTTGATCCTAGCCGAAAAACATTAGATACAGAGACTGCAATTGAATATTGGAAACTATTTTTTATTAAGGAAAAGAGTCCCATTGAGGTATCTCATGATCTAGTTGAAAAATGGTTTAAATTCTTAAAAATTGAAGAGAAAGATAATATAACAAGAGATTGTTGGCAAATGCTAATGGACTTCTTTAGGAAATTTTATGACACTAAAGGAGTCTTGACATTATACAATGAACAAGATGCATGGCCTTATATACTAGATGAATTCTATGAATTTCTAGAAGAAAATAATGGGTGATTGAATAATTTTTGGTACGTGGAACTGGTGCAATAATTTGAGGCAGATATTTTAACTGGGAATTAGGTTATAGACTTTAAAAAAAAAAAAAGCAAAGATGCAATATGATAAACTCATTCAGTAAATATAATACCCAATTTTCAATATGTTTGTAGATTTATATCCAACAAGTAAATAGATTCATTCATTATCTTAAGCACTATTATTAAAAACCCGCATTGCAAAAATAGAAAAAAGCCCGCATTAAGCATAAATGTTCAAAATGCTAGCCCCTAACTGTACGTTTAAAAAAGGTCCAAAATGCCCGACCTTTGCCCGCATTTCAAACTTTAAATGTAAATCCACTTTCCACTTTGGGAATTTTACTTTTATACTCTATTTCCTAAATGGTAATTATTAATTTACAATACCAAAAGCTTAATCCCCAATTAGGAACTGCCTCAAAAAATAAATTTTTGCCCGGGTAAATGTAAGAATATTTAAAATTATGAAATCATGATTTACGGCTCATCGATTTTATTTTTTATTAGAATTTTTTTTTTCATTCAAAGAGAATAGTGAAGTGGGTAGTAAGATACTATATTAACAGCGCATTAAATTATCAATTATAGAAGGTTGTTCGAGTAAATATCTCTCTAAAATATACTCAGAAACGTATTAATTCAGTTTAATGGTAAAATCATATCAAAGATTTGAACAAGCCGCTAGTTTTGGTGTCATTGCTTCAAATTCTAACTGTGTATGGATTCCTTCAGAAGATCGTTCTTCTAAAAATTCTTCAGGATCAAAAGGTCGTGTTATAACGAGTGCTTTAGAAAATGTTAATATTTGGGATATTAAAACTGGTGAATTATTAAATACTCTTACTGATGGTTTACCACCAGGTGCTATCGATGCTAAATCGACAAAGCCTGCTGAGGTCACCTATTTAAAATATCACAATGAAACTACTTTATTAGCTGTTGGTTATGCTGATGGTGTAATAAAAGTTTGGGATTTAGTTTCGAGAACTGTTTTATTAAGTTTTAATGGTCATAAGTCTGCAATTACTATCTTAAATTTTGATCCAACTGGTACTAGATTAATTTCTGGTTCAAGAGATTCGAATATTATTGTATGGGATCTTGTCAGTGAAGTTGGTCTTTATAAATTAAGAGCTCACAAAGATATAATTACCGGTATCTGGTGTGATAGCGAAGATTGGTTAATTAGTACTTCTAAAGATGGTCTTATCAAGATATGGGATTTAAAGATTCAACAATGTATAGAGACTCATATCGCTCATACAGGTGAATGTTGGGCTCTAGGCGTCAGAAATTATTTTGTTGTTACAACTAGTGCTGATTCTCAAATTAAAATATGGCAACTAAATTTCGAAAATGAAAATGGTTCTAAATTAATTGAAAAAGGTATTTACGAGAAGCAAAGTAAACAAAGAGGATTAAATATCGATTTTATTACTAGTACTGATGGGGTAGGGTTTTTCTTTATACAAAATGCTGATAAGACTACTGAAATTTTTAGAATTAGAAAAGAAGAAGAAATATCAAAAGCTTTAAAAAAGAGAGAAAAGAGATTAAGTGAGAAAGGCTTAACTACTGAGGAAATTCAACAAAATATAAATGATTCTTACATATCTTTCGTCATGCACCCATTTCAAATTATTAGATCTCAATTTAAAATCAAATCTGTTCATTGGACAATTGCCACAAGTTCCAAACTAGAAGTAGTCGTTACCACATCTGCAAATACCATTGAATATTATTCGGTTCCATATTCAAAAAGAGAACCAACTCAACCAGCTGCAAATAAGTTGCATACTATCGAATTGCAAGGTCAAAGAACTGATATTCGTTCCATTGATATAAGTGATGATAATAAACTACTTGCAACGGCCTCAAATGGTTTACTTAAGATTTGGAATATAAAGACAAAATCTTGTATAAGAACTTTTGAGTGTGGGTATGCACTAACTTGTAAATTCTTACCAGGTGGTTTATTAGTTGTTGTTGGTACGAGAGGCGGGGAATTACAATTATTTGATTTAGCTTCTTCCACACTTCTAGAAAATAAGGAAGATGCCCACGATGCTGCTATATGGTCATTAGATGTTACAAGTGATGGTAAAAGACTAGTCACCGGTTCTGCGGATAAAACTGTTAAATTCTGGGATTTCAGAGTAGAACAAGAATTAGTTCCTGGTACCGCTGATAAATATATCCCAATGCTACAATTATATCATGATACTACCCTAGAGCTGAACGATGATATTTTAAGCGTTAGAATATCCCCAGATGATAAATTCTTAGCCGTTTCACTTCTTGATAACACTGTCAAAGTTTTCTTTTTGGATTCAATGAAATTCTTTTTAAGTTTATACGGTCATAAACTACCTGTTCTTTCAATTGATATTTCATTTGATTCTAAGATGATAATTACTTCATCTGCTGATAAAAATATAAAGATATGGGGTTTAGATTTTGGTGATTGTCATAAATCATTATTTGCTCATCAAGATTCAATTATGAATGTAAAATTTGTTCCAGAATCCCATAATTTTTTCAGCTGTTCCAAGGATGGTATAATAAAATATTGGGATGGTGACAAATTCGAATGTATTCAAAAGCTAGCAGCTCATCAGAGTGAAGTCTGGTCTTTGGCAATAGCTAATGATGCGTCATTTGTAATTTCCTCTTCTCACGACCATAGTATTAGAATATGGGAAGAAACAGATGATCAAGTATTTTTGGAAGAAGAAAGAGAAAAAGAAATGGAGGAACAATATGAAGAGACTCTATTGAATAATTTAGAAGAAGGTGCTGGTGATGATGCATTTAACAAAGATAGTAACGATGACGAAGCTAAACAGGAAGATGAATCCACCGATGTTCATAAGCAATCAATGGAATCATTAAAAGCAAGTGAAAAATTAATGGAAGCATTGGATCTTGGTATAAAGGAAATTACAGACACAGAAGAGTATGAAAAAAATGTGAAACTATGGAAAAAGAAAAAAATTGGTGAAATGCCAATAAAACCTCAGGGAAACGCCATACTGATAGCTATGAATAAGACACCAGAACAATATATTATGGATACTTTGGTAAAGATTAAACCTTCCCAAATTGAAGATGCATTATTAGTCTTCCCATTTTCATATGTCTTAAAATTCTTAAAATTTATTGATATTGTAATGAATGATAAGACTCTACTCAATAATCATTTACCTTTGATCTGTAAAAATTTGTTCTTCGTTGTTAAATCCAACCATAGAGAATTAGTATCTCAAAAGAATGAAGAATTGAAAATACAGATAACCAAAGTTAAAAATAGATTAAGAAGTGCATTAATGTCCAACGAGGACAATCTTGGGTTTAATATTGAAGGGCTAAAATTTATAAAGCAACAATGGGATTTAAGACATAATTTTGAATTTGTTGATGAATATGATCAAAAGGCTGAACAAGAAAAGATGGCTAAGAAGAGAGTTTTCGGTACGATAGTGTGAAGGGATGGTCTTAGTAGTATAAAAATGTATATAAGACTAAATAACTAAAAAAATATACGAATAGACTAGAGAACGATAATATTTTAAAGTATTTTGAAAGAAATACAATATTGGAATTTAGTCATAAAGAATCATTACACTATATATGTTTGAGTATATAGTAAAAATATAATAAATAAATAAATGGAATATGAATATGAAAAATATAATAATCATTGTTATTTGTAACAATGTATGGGAAGATGAGTAATAAATAAAAGAACCATTTTTTTGTCTATAATATTCCAGTAAAGCTTTATTTTTTTTAACTCATTTAGAAGTATGACAAGATAGTCTTCTAATAATAAAAGGATGCAATTCTATTAGGCCCATTTACCTAATAATGCCATTAAACCAGCACCTAAGCACATAATAAAGTATGCCATTAGCATTTTTCTAAAGCCATCAGGGCCTTTAAATTGATTTGAATACAGAAATTCATGAGCCATTAGTTCCACTAGGCCGGTGTATACCAATATACCTGCTGAGATAGAGTCAAAGATACCATTTGCAATTAGAGCTCTTCTAGAGCCTGGGACCCATGAATGTCTGACACCTATACCGATTGCAACAGCAATTGGGCAAGTGATTGTGAATGCTAATCCCATTACCCATGGTGTGTATTTTTTTTCTTTTGGCCAATTTGTTTCAGCGACTCTTGTACCTAAACCTAAACCTTCAAACATTTGATGAAACGTTAAGACAATAAATAAAGTTTCAAATTCATTACCAGATACAGATAGAGAAAGTCCAACAAAGACAGAATGGAATAAAATACCGAATTCCAATATGAATACGGAGAATATTTGATTTAAATATTTTTCTTTATCTTCTTCCTCTACTGGAGTGCCAATTTGGGAAGAATCTTGATGAACAGTATCATGAGAAAAATGATCTGTCCCAGGAACAGAAGATAATTTTGCGATACTGTAGTTATGCTTTTGTCCCTTCCCTGATTCTAAATCTATATTATATTTATATTTTTCATCATCGTTCGATCCAATACTTACGCCATTCAAAGAAGTCATGCCATGATGAAGAGATTCGCTTATAGAGGGAGTAATACTTTCAACATCCTTAATTGAATTATTGAAGTTCCCATTGCTATGTTCATGATCATCACCAAAACTTTTCGTTATAAAGTAATGAGTCACTATTTCCACAAAGAATAATAGGAATAAAGACATTAAACAAATCCCAAAAGCCCACGGATATTCAGTAAAAGTACCACCTAAACATTCATTCCCCAAAGCATCAGCAGCCGGTTCTAACAAATGAATGAAAGCTGTAGCCACAATTACACCTGAACCAAAGAACTTCGCCAGGAAGAAGCACCATTCCGGCAACCTTATAAAAGAATACCTTGACGACAAAATTGGGAAGAAAACACCTAGTCCTGACGATATCAATATAATAAACACTGACAGTATCCTAAGATTAGTATGTCCATCATAGTCGTTATCAATGGCACAGGCCACTACGTCATCTCTTTTCAGAAGCTCCCACATTCCTCTTATGTAATACACACAAAATAACCTCTTAAAATCGAAGTATATTACCTTTGTTATAACTGAAATGAATATAAGAGATAACTTAACAGATAATTACCACAATGCCCTGGGATTGTTCAGGATCTACATATATCTTCTACTCAATGCTAAATATATACTCTCACTACCCAAGAACGTGCAAATTCCATGATGACTTGTCGGCATAACCTTGAAGGTATTTTCGCTTTTTTTTTTCACAACCTTCAAGGTTACCAAATATGCCAATTTTTACCCAGCCAAAAATATCTCTGATAAGATGAAGTCGATATTGAAGAGTAGTTGTATGGTTATTATTGTTATATCTGAGTGTTCGTAGGGTATATATGTGTTACATACGGTGTAGGGCATATAAGTTTATATATGTTTAAAGTTTAAAATGTTGTCAGATCCTCCAGGTCTGATGGAGGAGAGGGCGTTAGAATTAGACTTTGGTTCGGGTTTGTGATGGCATTAGATGGAGGTAACAACTCATTATTCAGATTACCGGCTCCTAGTTGAGTTTCTATTTTGTTTTTGATATATCCATCTTTATCTCTTAGTATACTTTCTTTAACTGGGCTTTGTAAGGGACCATACGATCCGTTATTGTCTTTAACACGTTTCTTTGGTGATTTTTTAATCAGGTAGTTTTCTGTCTTCTTACCACCAATACACACCATTTTACTTCTATGAATATTTAATGAATCTTCTTTGTTGAACCTCTTACCACAGGGACAAGCAAATAGTTTCGCTGCATGCGATTTCTTATGTCTTACCAAATCATGATTTCTAACGAATGCCTTGGTACAATTTTCATAATCACACACATAAGGTCGGTCTTCCAAATGTGTTTGAATATGTGATCGAATATTGTATCTTCTCTTGAATATTTTATGGCAGTCTGGGTATAAACATTCAAACATCTTATCTGGTAATTCTTTGACATACTGATCAATGGCCCCTCTTGGTAATGTAGTAGGTTTCCTTGTTATCCTGACTGGACTGTTATGGTTTATGGAATATTGATCAACAATATTATAAGGTTCATCAGGTTTAGGAATTTGATCGTTATGAAGATTCTCTGCACCTTTAATCTGTGCCATAGGTGTTCTATTATACGGTGTTGTCTCACTATAGGGACTTCTCTGATCATATCTACTGTTTCGCTCATGTTCCAAGTTTGGAGTTGTTGCTTGGAATTGCCATGAGTTAAAAGTAGGTGCCTTTATCGGTGTATGTTGAAACATATGTTTCTGTGGTAATATTATATTGTTAGTATTCTTAACCGGAGTATTTTCTGTAGATCCTGGTATTGTTGGTAGTATATCTAATGGAGAAGGTTTTGCTAGCATTCTTTTGTCATGATCATAGCTTTCACTTCCTGATCTATTATCTCTTTTATTATTACTATCATCATTATCATTATCATTATCATTATCATTATTATTATTACCATTATTTACTTTTATTCCCAACCCTAATAAATTATTGTTATTAATAGCAACTTCATCATATTGAGGAATTGTTGATACAGTTGAAACAGCAGAATCTCTCTTTTTGTGAGAAATATCAATATCCTTATTAAATGATGAAAATAGTAGTTGTTCCCTTGGTGTATATTTGTGACTATCTGTTTGTCTGTCCTCTTCTGTAGGAGTTCCTGCATCATCATTCGAGAAAAATACAGCAGGAGAATTTAATCCACCCACTATACTTATTGGAGTTATCTGAGCATTGTTACGGTTATTCGTATCATTGCCGCTAGAGTTATACGATTGAAATATATTAGATATTTGATTACTATTTGTTTGACTTTGATATTTGGATTCATGGAACAAGTCTTGACTTGAATTTCTTCTATCAGAATAATTGTCATCTTTAAAGGCACTATGTTGTAATGCTCTCATATGTCGTCTTGGTGGTGATCCATTTATTGAATTATTTGAAACAGGTGGTGAAAGCGTGGAGTGTACAGATGGTGGTGGAAATTGATATCTTCCGTTATTTGAGTTTGATGTTATTATTAAGGCATCGTCTTTTGAATTATTTTTATGAGTTGGAGTCTTTGTATTCTGAGGAGAACCTCTAGTTAAGTAATTTTGAGATACAGCCTCTTGTTCTTGTAATACTTGTTGAATCTTAGCTTGTTGAAGTTGGTTTTCTTTCAATTGTTGTTCGAGTCTCTTATTTACTTCTTTTTGTTTCTCTAGGGTAGCTTTCAATTCTTCCTGTTGTTTTAGTATCATTTCATTGATTCCAACCCCAGACGAAATATTAGTTGAGTTGTTAGAATACTTGATAGGTATATTTACAATAGGTGTATGCTTTTCAGAATCTTGTTTATATGGATTCTCATTCAAAGTAGACATAATATTTGAATCCTTAGAGGTTTCTAACATTGTCTTATGTAAGCTCGATATACTTAATGTCTTATTATGATTAGCAAAACCAAAGATTGCAGTACCACTTAAACCCCTTTTATGACTTTTGTTGCGATTATGTCCCTGTGAATTAGATAAGTAAGTTAAATTATCATTCCAATTGAAACTATCTAAAGTTGTAGGATCTGGTTCATTTGCATTTGGAGATGGTGCCATTGGAATATCCAAATCTTTAAGTTCTTGAGTTAGCATCTTATCTATTTCATAATAGTTTAAGTCGCTAAGGTCATTATTGATGTTCTTACTATTCTCCATATGACTTGGAATGAGATTTCCGTTATCAATTGGAAAGTCAAGATTTGAACTTTCAGTAGTAGCATCATTAAACCTGTTGTTTTCACTATTTGACTTTAATAAATCTGACGGATTTATGAGCCAAGTGTACATATCAGGTTCCATGATTAAGAAATGTGAAACGAGAAAGAAGAATTGTAGTGGGAGTGAGTGATATTGATGTGTTCCGTTATAAATATATTTAATTCTCCAATTGTAATAGTATGATTTATACCTAGGATAAAAATGTGTTTGTTTCTTGTACTTTCAACCACTAGTACCTGATTCAGTTATCAAGTAAACAAATTGGCTTTCCTGAAAAACACTAGCAATAAATAATCAACTCCTGTCGATAAAACAAAAAAGAAAAGTAGCGCTCCCAATTTACGAAAGTATCCTTGTACACATTACCTCCTACAATCAGCAATTGTTGATTTCGATAAACCTTTACTAGTTCTTAATGTAAACAGTGATAATCCCATTTACAATTCTCGATGAATTTCCCGATTAGGAAAATGAAATTTTTTTACCAAAATTTTTTATTTACAGATTTCCTCTTAAGGTAAAATAAAAGGCAACAATATAGGATTATTATTGGAATATGATCTTCAAAGCTTGACGATTCTTGTCCATTTTGAGACAGCTGATGGATATTGTAGGTAGATTGGAATGTAGTAGGGTTGAGTCAGTGGTATCGATAGTTATAGCGGTGGGATGGGTCGGGTCAATGTGTTTTGACAGTTGTGATGGGATCTGATCTATGTATCCTATTGATAAGTGAGCATTTGCAGGGTTGAAATCAATGGGGTCAGTGATAATACTGGAGCCAGTGTTGGTGTTAAGTTGATCAATGCTGTCTTTGATCATACAATGTAGTTGTTCTATTCTATGTATATTATTCTTGGGTTTTAATGCCAAGAATAACCTTTTGGAAGTACCTGATAAAAGGAAAACTGGTTCCATATGGAATTGTAATTGAAACGGAGTTATCCTCTCATGTTTTATCCTTCTTGAAAGTAGTTCGTGAAAATCATTCAATTGAGTCTCTTGCTCAAATGTAATATTCGGGTACAATGATATATGTAATGGTTTGATAGAACCAAGTGGTGATAGAAACAATGGTTCGAATTTTGGGCCATTATAATCATATCTTGGTTTTAAGTATTGATTATACACTGTCAATAGCTTGAATAACCCTAGATATTCATCTCTGGAAAGATGCCATTCTAAATATAGAAACGTAGTCCACCTATTCAATAACGGGGATATTTTCCCATATCGGTGGCTCATATTGTTGTTATAGCTGTTACTGCTTGGTCCAATATGATACTTGTCACTGATTTCTGCGGGGATGTCAGGTAGCTCCACTACGTCTTCGTTATCAGAGGATTCAATGGAGCTGTGGTCAGAGCTTTCAGAAGATTCGTAGTTCCCCTTTAGTAAATCCATAAACCACTTCTTAACTACTCATACAACTATTCCAGATTCGTCTAATAAGCCTAAATCCTTGATGCACTGTTCTTAACTTTCTGTTAGTGTCAGAAATCTCGATGGCCTCTTTTTTTCTATGGAATATGGCAAAAGGCTGTGAAAATAAAGAAAGCCAACATGCTATAAAAATATAATGAGTTTTACAACATTGAAACGATTTATATCTAGTTTGTTTCTGGGTCTTTTTTTGATTGATACTACTAAATATTTATAGTATATATATATAGGCATATCTTGACAACACTACACAAACAATTCTGTTGCTTTCAAGAGAACAATCAGAAAGAATAGAGAAAGACAACTATGCCAACTGAACAAAAGAAAACTATCACGGCATCTTCAATTATCCATCACAGAGAGAGGCAATCGAGATCTAGCTCTTTGAATAGGAAACCTTCTTTAACACGTAAGAGGTCTTCTCAAAGATTGATTAGAACAATCAGTATAGAAGATATAGAAGCGTACCATAAGAAGGAAACCCTTTCTACAAGTGACGATAATGATATATTAAGCAATTCAGACAGTCTATCAAATAAAGATAGTGTCCATATTGGACCTGCTTCCAATTTGAATAGTTCAATTGGTGGTAGAGATAGTTCTGATAAAACTTTACCAGATCTTTCCAGCTTAAAGATTGCAAATGGTTTTACATATAAGAATGACATCTCTAGCGGTAACGATTTTATAGAGGTTCCCTTTGTGAAAGCATCCTTAGATCCAAGCTTACCACAAGATTATTTGAAAGATGATATTCTTAATCTTATCCATATTTTACGATTTCCAAAATGGCATACCAAGAGCACAATTAATAAACTAAATAGAGATTCATTGATCTTAACAAAAATATCTGGAGCTATGACTAATGCTGTATTTAAGATAGAGTATCCAAAATTACCTTCCCTATTACTAAGAATATATGGTCCGAATAATGATAATATTATCGACAGAGATTATGAGTTACAAATATTAGCAAGGTTATCAATACGAAATATTGGACCATCATTATATGGTTGTTTTGAAAATGGTAGATTTGAACAATTTTTAGAGAATGCAAAGACTCTAACAAAGAATGATATCAGAGATTGGAAAATTTCACAACGTATTGCTAGAAGAATGAAAGAATTACATACAGGTGTGCCTTTATTACGATCTGAACTAACAGGTGGACCTATGTGCTGGGACAAGATAAACAAGTGGATCAATATTATTGAAAATGTTGGTGATAAGTGGATAAAGGATGATAAAAATATTCAGAACATACTTCTATGTCCAAATTGGTCGACGCTGAAGAGGAATGTGACAAAATATCATGATTCATTGATGCAAACAGAAAGACCTTTAGTCTTTTGTCATAATGATGCGCAATATGGTAACGTATTATTCAGTGCTCCATTACTGAATCAAGATAATAAGCCTTCTCCCTCTTCTTCCGTATCTTCATTCTCATCATCGACAACAAATACAATGACTTCCTCAGCTCCTTCAACTAAATCATTGTTTCCTTCAAATTCAAATATACAGTTGGACACAATTATCAATCCAACAAAACAGGAACAAAGTCAAGACTCTAAACTCGTAGTAATTGACTTCGAATACGCTGGTCCAAATCCTGCTGCTTATGATTTAGCTAATCATATGAGTGAATGGATGCATGATTATCACGGATCTACGCCATATAAATGTAACACGGAAGCTTTCCCAACAAAAGAACAAATGTTGAATTTTCTTTATCCTTATGTAGCACATCTATCGGGAAGTCGTTCTAAAGTGAGTAATGCCATCGATGATGAAGTAAAATATTATTATAATGCTATAATAAAATGGAGAGCAACTGTTCAACTATTCTGGTGTCTCTGGGGATTGGTGCAAAGTGGTGTGTTGGATCGTAATGATGAGAACGAAGATCTTGACGAAATCAAGGGACCAAATGGAGAGACATACATTATAAAGACAGAAGTAGAAGCCCAAAATGATTTCAAGAGCCACATTGAAGATGATCCTAATACAAATGAAGAGGAAGGTGTAAATATTGATACTTTTGACTACATGAAATATTGTAGTGATAAGATCGCTGTCTTTTGGGCTGATCTAATCGGATTGGGAATCAGCGACAAAGATGCTTGCTTGAAGCATGATTTAAAATTCCTTGATACTGACATGATATAGTGACTCCAAACATATACAATCTTATCTAGATATTGACCCAAGATGCGATCTGTAAATACATAAAAAAAATTCATTGCTCAAACTAAATATTTTTAAGTAATCCTAATTTTGACACTTTTTTTTTCGCCTAAAATATGTAAAGATCTTAAAAGCATCATTAAATATTGTAGCACTACTTGAAGCAAAAATTATAAAATATCACTATTGATTTTGGTTTTCGAGATACTGTTCTTGCAGTATCCTTGTTAGTATGGATATAAAAAGAGCTGAGAGAAATCTGAAGTTAATAGATGACGAAGATAACATAGAACCTCTAGTTGAAAGTACTGAAAATAATCTAAACAGTACCCAAGTTCCTGATTTGAACTTTACATTATCGTCTCCTGTCAAGAGCCAACCTGGAAATGATCTAAATATTCCAACTGTAAACCAAGATGTAGCTCTTCAAGAAAAACCCACTAATGAGAAAGAAGATGTAGCTCCATCAGTGCCAGTTGTTTCTAAGATTCAACCTCATGATGGAGTTATTTTCATGAATACACAAGTACAAAGTAGATTAGATGAATTTGAAGAAGAGCTGGAGTTTAAATCTCGTTTAAGTCAGTTCAAATATTCACTGGAAACAATACAGAAGAATTCTCCAGTCAAGAGTAAAAGGGCATCGACAAAGAAAAGTAGAGGTACAAAGAATAGAGTTACTAAACGGAGTTCTTCTGTCGTGAAAAACATAACACAATTCAATATTGATAATTTTGAACGTTCCAGAACTGCTCACTTGTTAAAGCAACTGTCTGGGAAACATAAAAAGGTCAAGGATATAATCAAAGCTCAGAAAGAAACTTTGCTTTCAAGTCAAATTAATGGGAACCCAGAATTAAATAAGTATGATACATTTAATGCAGAAGAATGGAGAAAAATTAGTGCATTATTAGTACAGAAATTTCCTCAGGGGAATTCTGATGATTTTAAGGCAGTTTATGCTCATTTATATGGGAAACATAAAGTTGATGAAGACATTAACTTGTGGAATGCCTCACAAATACCATTATCTGGTTTAGAAGCTGATATATTAGACTCTTTACAATCACAAGCTACTCAGTCTTTTGAACCGAACAATATGGATCGTGCTTTTCCCATTTCGTATGCTCAGCAGCAGTACCCTACTATGTTTTCATTATCACAGGTAATGGAAGATAAGAGTGATAGTATTTTAATGAATGATCACAATATAGAAGAAACCGGAAGAGATGAACAGCTACTAAATACTCAAAATATTAATGAAAAATGTTTTGAAAGTTCAGCATCAACTCAACAAAAGGATGAAACTGTGAACAAGGGTATTGAAATATCCTCTAATTGTAGTGATATACAGATCACGCAAGAATATCATAAAGTTATAATATCACAAACAGAAACTGTAGAAAATGATGATGATGATATCGAGTATAAAGACGAAGAAGATATAATACCGGATAGTATGGATGATGAGCCCAACATAATAATCCCGATTGAAGAGTTTAAAAAGGAGAACTGTTTAATGCAGAACGTTCCGATATTAGAAAACTCAACTACTGCTACTACCAATGAAGATGGAGTAACTTCATCCAAAGATAATTCACAACAGAAGAATCTGATAGATTTAAGTCAAGAGTCCTTCAAAGCTGTAAATGCATTAATATCTCCTATCAAATCAGATAGTGAACAATACTCAGATTCACAAAAGATGACTATTATTCATTCAAATAAGAAATTGGCTAACGAGGTTGAAGATTCGAATCAAATATTCAAAAATATGCCATCATTAATTCAAGTACCTGCGACACGTACAGCCACCACAACTCAATTGACAGAAATGAATCATGATGTGGAAACACCCTTGTTACAAATGGGTACAAGTATTAGATATAAAATTGATAAAAAAGCATATGAAGACGCAATTATTGGCAAAAAAATGGAGAAACTTAATTTAATTATTAACAACAATGCTACCTTTGAAAAAGAAATGCTAATACCTAATTCAGAGGAAGAATCTAGCTCTGAAGGTGTTATCCTGGAGGTTAGTGAAAGACTAACAGAAAATGAAGTAGCCTCTTACCCAACACTTGAGCAATTAAAAGAAGGTAATATTAGTCCAGGGAAAGAAACTGCTATTTCCTCACAATCAGTCAAAGATTTAAGGCAAAATTTGAAAACAATTGGTTTAAAGCCTGTTCGGAGCAAATCGCAAATGATTGAATCGTTAGAGATTGCATCACAGGTCCTAACAGAAGAAAATTCAGAACTCCCTAGCTCAAAACTCATTACGTTTGATCACCTTACGAAGTTAGTTAAATCCTCTCCTACACTTTTGGAGAGAATCTACAAACTGGAATGTTTTCCTATAGGCGATTTCCTATTGGAACTAATCGAACTTGATCCCTTTGTTGATCGTATCGATGAAAATACGATTAGAGAATGGGCAGAGAGTAACGGAATTTGCATTCGAAGTAATATATAAATATGGCTTCTAGAATTTATATTTTATAGAGACAATACTATTGATATTCTTAAAAGTAATAATTAAACACAAAAGATAAACATTTAAAAAAAATGATATTATTTTTTTTATGTAGCAGAATCATATATAATGGCACAATACACTAATATCTAAATCATTGAATGCATGTATACAATGGCATTGTATCTGTTATTCCTACATAAATTTACGGAAATAAGTGATTTATTACTATGAGAGGTCCTTAATGCAATTTACATATAAAATAGATAATGTACAATAGTTAATGTCATTTCCCAGATAAAAAAAATGAAAGGCTCTTCTTCTACTGGGACTTTCTGAACTTCCGTTGTCATTGCACTTGTCATAAAGAGGAATTATATGAATTTCTTCTTAAGACTATCTGATTTTTCAAAGGTATGTACAAGTGTAGGTTACGCATTCTCCATTGATAAATCTAAATAACTTCTTAGAATATCTCATTTTCAGGGTGGATAGGTATAATCCCAATAAAGGAATGAGCTCTCTGGATACTTTATTTGTCTTGTACTTTCACAAACTCAAGAAATAGCCGTGTCGTAGATGAACTGAAACATGTAATGGACCATTGTATAAAACCTTGTTTCATCAAATAAACGGTTTCTGAATGTTAGGGGGGAACCAATTTTCTTTATAGCAGCTAAGCCAGTTACTCAATTTTCGTACTATGGAGCCATTTGGAAAGAAACGAAAATATCAAGTAGACTTGTTAAGTGAGTTTGAAGAATTTACAAAATAACATGTTACTTCAGCTCAGATAAATTTGATGATCAGAAGTAATCTAGTCAGCTGCCAGGGCTATTCTGTGAACAAGTTGCTCCCTTTCCCTTCCATCAGCAACAACGTTATTTGTTGCTAAGAAAGAATTCTGAACCAGCAGTCGGCTAAACCAAAGTGTCCTCCACGTAAACGTGACAGTGACTTGAACTACTACACATATAAACCATATAGGTTGATATTTTTTAACTACTGATACTTTTACAAATATCAATTGTATATCAAGCTCTTGATACATGAAAAGCAAGTCAAGATTCAATGGCAATTACTCCTTTTATATCATCAATATTAACAGCTAGTTAACTTGAGAAGTAAACTCCGTAAGACACTTTGGCAATAATTTAGTAGCGATGAGCCGTTTGAATTGTTTTTTTGTATTGATCAAAATTATTGAAGGTATATAAATACCATGCTGTTACTAAAACAAAGGACGCAACTAAGTAAACAGGTAGCCTCATCATTAAGAATAAATGACATTCAAACTAGTGGAACTGAATGAAGAGTCTTTATATGATCATGTTTTTGAAAGGTATATTGAATTGAATTCTCATTCTGATGATCTTAAGCAGGACCTCGGTATCCAGAACAAAACAGATAAAGTGATTGAAATAAACATTGAACCAGATCAGATTGTTTCTACGATTGCTTCCAAGAAAGTACCAAGACAAAGTAGAAAGAAAGGTGTAAGAAGGCAAGCTAAAAAGAAAGTAGACTCTGAGAGCTATACGTTGAGTATTCAGCAATCTATAACAAGTCTTCATTCCACAAAGGACAATAATAACTCTACAACAGGATATGTCGTGTGGTCTACCACTCCATTTTTTGCCAAGTGGTTGTTATATGAGGAAAGTTCATTACCTTTGAGAATTGGAACAGAAGTTGATGTGATATCAGATAATGAAATTACTAAAACCGACATGATCCCCCCACTCTTTGCCTCAGATAGCGATTCGAAAGTTGGTGTGCTTGAACTAGGTTCAGGAATTGCTGGTGTACTCTCTATTGTCATTGGGAATCATGTGAATACATATGTTACCACTGATCAGAGAGGTATTCTCAATATTCTAAAACAAAATATCAAAGACAATGTATTGCAGCTGAATAGGCGGCAGTGTGTTTCAGGAACTTTGGATATAGATCAAACTGCACAACTAACTGCTACAGATGGTGATGAGCTTCATATAAACAAAAATAATATATTGCATTTGGAAATAGAACCATTGGATTGGGAATCGTTTGAAATAAAGGCGAGCCATCCCTACCTTGAAAATCTGTCACAAGAGAACGATCACATATACATAGTAGCTATGGATGTGATATACAATGAATACTTAATTGATCCCTTCCTAAGGACATTAACCCAACTACTAACGTATTTTCGAGCGCAACCATCGCTAACGGTTAATTGCATTATCGGTATCCATTTGAGATCACAAGAAGTCCTTATTGCATTTCTAGAGAAGGCAATTATTGAGTACAGCCTCAACGTACGCTTTATATTCGATAACCCATTGCAATCCTCCAGATTCTGCCTTTATTACCTATGATACTAACTACTTAATTAACATTCACGTGACCTTTTTGTACTCCCTCATTAAAATTTCAAAAATTAAAAAAAATACCGGAAGATAAGAAGAGTAATGAGATTAACAGACTTTTTGATGGCCATCTCTAGCAACTTTTCCATCATAGGAAAGCCTAGGATAAGTTAGATAGAGTTATACTTTCAATTTCTATTTGTAATATTACTATTGTATCAAATTTTGTGTTTATATTCGAGATTAAAAGACAATATTCTTAATAATTAAATTTTTTGTTTCGTTTCTTTTTGTTCAGATCTTATTAAAACTACTTAAGGAATAGAAGTTAGAGAGGAATATAAGAAAATAAAAGTCTTCTACAAATAAGGTCCTTATAATGGCTGTTTGGGAGCAATTAGAAGTATCGAAAGCTCATGTTGCATATGCTTGTGTTGGGGTCTTTTCATCGATCTTTTCATTAGTTTCATTATTCGTTAAAGAAAAACTGTATATCGGTGAATCGACAGTTGCTGGTATATTTGGTTTAATTATAGGCCCAGTATGTTTAGATTGGTTTGATCCTTTTAAATGGGGTCATTCTGACGCGATCACATTAGAAATTACTCGTATTGTACTATGTCTACAGATTTTCGCTGTGGCTGTGGAACTACCAAGGAAATACGTGAAGAAACATTGGATGTCTATTACATTTTTATTATTACCTGTTATGACCATAGGTTGGCTGATTATTGGTTTATTTATATGGATCGTGGTTCCAGGTTTAAATTTTTCTTCGAGTTTATTATTATCTGCATGTATTACCGCAACCGATCCTATTCTGGCCCAATCTGTCGTATCCGGTAAATTTGCCAAGAAAGTTCCAGGCCATTTGAGAAATATAATTTCTGCTGAATCTGGCTGTAATGACGGTATGGCTTTCCCATTTCTTTATTTATCTTTAAATCTTATTGTCCATGCAGGTGATGCAGGAGAAATTGTAAAAGACTGGATTTGTATAACCATTCTTTATGAATGTTTATTTGGTTGTATCCTTGGTATTTTTATTGGTTACGTGGGGAGAAAATCCATCAGATTTGCTGAAGAAAAAAATATTATTGATCGTGAATCGTTTCTTGCATTCTACGTGGTCCTTTCATTCTGTTGTGCGGGCTTTGGATCTTTATTAGGTGTTGATGATTTACTAGTTTCATTCGCTGCTGGGAGTGCCTTTGCATGGGATGGCTGGTTTTCAAAGAAAACAGATGAGAGTAAGATTTCAACAGTTATAGATTTACTATTAAATTACGCATATTTTATCTACTTTGGTGCAATTATTCCTTGGAAAGATTTTAACAATGGCGCTATTGGTTTAAATGTATGGAGATTGATTATATTAGCCATAGTAGTTATATTCTTACGTAGAATTCCTGCTGTGTTGGCATTTAAGCCACTGATACCTGATATTAAATCCTGGCGTGAAGCTATCTTTGTGGGTCACTTTGGTCCCATCGGTGTTGGTGCCATCTTTGCTGCGATTTTATCAAGATCTGAATTAGAACGAGAGGTGAATGGTACTGAGACTCCCTTAAATGTATTACCTCCTGTAGATTCTCCTCATTATCAAACAATCGCCTGTATTTGGCCCATGACATGCTTTTTCATTGTCACTTCAATTATTGTTCATGGTTCTTCTGTAGCTGTAATTACATTAGGTCGTCACTTAAACACTGTGACATTAACTAAAACTTTCACTTCGCATACAACTAACGGTAATGGGAAAAGTTCATGGATGCAAAGATTGCCCACTTTGGATAAATCCGGTCGTTCATTCTCTTTGCAAAGAGTGGACACTGAAGCAAGTAAAACTGATAGTTTATTCTTATCAAGAAGTAGTACGGTTGAAACTAGCGGTGTACCTGTAAGGCACGCTGGTGGTATGACAAGGAAAAAGAAGAAAAGTAAAAGACAGAAAAGAAGAGAAAAGATTAAAAAAAGAAGAAAACAAATGCAAAATGATATTTTTGGTTCTATATATCCTACGAACCAGTATGATGATGAATTGAATGATTTGGGTCGTGAACGATTACAGCGTGCTAAAGAAGCTCAAGCTGGTACCTTTGCGTTGAGCTCTTCTGCTCAACCTGAAATTGTTGAAGGAAGTTACGATGATGAAGCCAGTTATCAAGATGATTTACAATACTTTTCAAGCGATGTTTCTGATGATATACACTATGACGGTGTTGATGATCGTGGTACCAACAGTTCAATTACGGAGGAAATACAAGAGGAATTTAAGGCAGGAGAATCACCTGAAACAAATTCATCGAAAGTACGCTCTACCGATTCTACAGAAGATTCTGCCTATCATATGGAAAAATATGCTGATAATGATAATAACCAAGATAATGAAAACATATGGGGTAGTTCCGATGAAATATCGAAGACATCTTCCGCTGAAAGGAAGAAACAACAACTTAGAGAGGAAGAAGAAAAAGGTGAAATTGCATATAAAGATGGTAACAAAATCATTGTAGAGAATAGTCACGGCGAAATTATAAATGAGGCTGTATTGCAGCGTAGTCCTCGGGATGAAGAAGAAAGGGGTATAGGAGCACCAATAGATGACAATTTGAATCTTTCCCGTACGAGAAGTAATGTTTCTACACCAAGTTTGAGATCTTTAGTAAGGGGATTGAAGCCTTCTACGCTTGCCAGAATCTACTCTCCAGATGCTCATAAGAACAACGATGCCAATTCTTTACACAGTACAAGCTCAAGAAAAAGTAAAAAGCACTCGAAATATCATGCCTATACGATGGCGAATTCTTTAGTTATTGAAAATGATGAAGGTGAAGTTGTTCGCAGGTATAGAATAAAACCACATGAAGACAAGCAAGCCGCTAAATGTTCTTCAAAAACAGATTCAGGTACTGAAGGAAAGCAACCTCTGAACAAAAATGTTATTTCAAAGGCATTAAATGTTGTTGGCCTAAGAAATAGATCTGGTTCTGAAGCACAACACAATAAAGTACGTGGAGAACCATATACAGTGAAAAAGAAGCATCCATTAACACCTGCTCCAACATTAGCTAATACGCAACTTGATAGAATTTATGATATGGAGGAAGGCGGTGAAGAAAGCACTGAAGAAGGCTCAGAGACAGATATAACTGATAGTAATGATACCTCTGAACAAGAGGACTCAAGCATTGGTAGCACCTCAATTGATGACGATGAAGAAGAAACTGCTTTTGAAAGACAGCGACGCTTAGCTGCTTTACGTCATCAATATTCTGGTGAGAGTAACGAAAGTGGTGTTTATAATGAAAATAACAGCGACGATGACGATGAAACTCCTGCAGATTTGAACATACCTCCACCACAGGACCAGCGCCCTAGAAGTACAAGTATTGCACAGAAGATGAAATCAAAGTTTAGTAATCCCCTTGGATCAAGTAAGAAAGACAGAATATGATGTCGATCCATTTAAGAATTTATCAACATTCTCAAAACAAAAACTAAAATACAAAAGTAAACATGGAATAATTCATTTCACTTGATGCATATATTCTTTTAAAGAATAATTAACTAAGATATTTACAGGAGCATCGTTTCTTTAGCACGATGGTTTCTATATCTATATACATATATCTAAAACATAAAGACATGCTTAATAAAGTTACCGAAGTCATTACGTGTCATTACATTTTCACCCAAGAAGTCAATTTGGCTATAGTTAGCACCCATTGCACCACCATAAACTTTTGAAAACTGTATTGTATATTTTTCAAGATAATTAAATCTCAATGTGTTATAGCACTTTGTGGTGACATATTTATAGTCTGCACTTATTGTTTCCTTCGTTTGGTCCTTTCGATTTAGTTGAAAATTTATAGGAATGCCATCAGGAACGTTTAAATTGGTAAATTTCAATTCGTTCAACAGTTTTAATTCTATTTTCGGCAGGATTTTATTTATATTGGATTCGTTCAAACACATTATATCTGAGATAGTGTCTATGGAGAGTTTAAAGTCGTGTGATAATTCGGGTGTTTGTACCAGTATTTCTTTACTATATAATTGTGCAATGAGTTGTGTAGATTCTGGAATTACTTCATTGAATTGATCTAATTGTAACCATAATTTGAGTGGGGGAAACAAAGAGTTTTCAGTTGCAAAAGTAAGTTCGAATAAGTTATTATCTTCCAACTTTGAATAGTCAGGTTCGTTATTTTCCAATTCAGATTGCATACTTGAAAGTTTGGATTTAATATTTGGAAGATTTGGTTGAAACAAATATTTATCTCCAGCCATCATCGTTTTCAAAACAGTACCAATAGATATACTCGGTATAAACATAGTTTCTGATGATAAATCATCGAATTTATTGCTTTTTTTTGGATTTTGGAATAAAGAGTTATAGAAATGATCTATCTTTTTTTCAGTAAGCAAATTCTCAATTTTAGTAGTCGGAATAGTAGAAGAGAGTAATTCCACTTTTTCTAACCTATTCCAAAGATTACTCCTATCGTGCCAATCCAAACATTGTGAATCTCTATAAGGGAACCATTTCAAACTGTTATGCAATTCTGTAGTGTTTGTGGATTCAGAAGTAAGAAGTTCAACAGATTGACTCTTGAAAGGTTTTGAGAATTCTAATGATTTTATCCAATGTAATAGTCTCCTGGCCAATTGCACACGTTTTTTACCCAGTGCAGATATTTTTGAATTACTCTTATCGATATCAGCACTTGATAATCTTGATACTAAGGATATTATTGATTCTTGAATATTTGTTAAAAATGGTAATGGAATTTCTATAATATTGTTTAATATTTTTGAGATTGCAATTTCTATAAATTTTAAACTTGACTGAAAGGGAGACGAGTAAAATAATTTATTTTGTGATAAGTTTAATTCAATGAGTAGATTTCTATTTCTTAATCTTGCCAAATTTTGTAAAATTGTCCCATTTTGAGTAATAATTAATAATTTAGTTTGTAAATCTGTAAGACTCATTGATTTCGTAATAATGTTAGAAGTTGGTATCGAGGAATCAATTGAAAGATTCCACTGTTTTGTAATTAGATAATCTATTAGATAATTTTTATTTTTGAAAGTAGTCTTTGATTTGGGGAAGTTGTCCAGAAGGTACGATTGTAATTGTTTCCTTGTGAAAGAATCGTACAGTTTACTTTTAATCTCCACAAATGACTGATTTGAAATATTATGATCTTCTGGTTTGAGTAATTCAATTGATTGGTACAATTGATTCACAGAAAATTCAGATTCAAACTTTAGTAAATCATTATTCTCTAATAAATTCATATATCTATCTGATTCATTCTTGTTAGAGTAGTTAGATAAATCCAAGTCTAATCCTTCCAGTACAGAGATTTTATCAATTCTTGGAGAAAGATGATGCCGAGCAGTCGAAGAAGAGCTTAAAGAGTGAGATGATGAAGAAATTAACCCTGCTTCCTTGGGATTCAATATAACAATTTGAGCTTTATTTGATTTGATTTTCTTCCCTCTTAATGGTACTGTTGATTGACATCGAAAGATCAATCGTTTACCGGATATGATACCCAGACGATGCATATCGAAGCAAACTGTAGATAGAGCCTAGCACAGCAACACAGATATAATCTAGTTAATAGGATAAACCAAATAGAACAATAACTCTCTTACTGACTTTCAAACCTTTAAAGTACCTTAAATCAATATTTGATTGAAAGATTTTTCAATTTTTCGAGATTTTTCATTCTTATGAAAACAAAAAAAAAAGAATAAACAAAAAAGCTGACAGATGAGAAGGGCATTGATCTGATTAAATAGACGAGTAGTAGTGAGCCATATATTCGATTGGATGAGTCAATTGAATGGTAGCAAGGTAGATAAACCGAAAAGGAGATGGAGAAAAGTAGTTGAGAGGGAGATAATTGAGGGAGTATTGCGGAATTACGCAGATTATTATAATGAAGAAGTTATCAATTTCTATGAATTTAAAGATCCACTACGAGAGGATTACGAGATTCGAGGGTCTAGAGTGCATGCAAATAGTGTGACCTATCTTAATGAAAAGGAGAGTGGTGATACTGGTAAGATTGGCCGAGTGGTCGAAGAAGAAGATGTCGAAATATATCTAACTAATAAGAGGTTTGTTCAACGATATAATACTGAGAAGAATCCGTTTGATTCTGGTACCTATTGGACAGGGATAGAGAAAAGATTGTTTTTCAAGATGCTGGCACGATATAGTATTCATAGATTAGATGAATGGAGTGATAAGTTGCCTAATAAGAGTAAGTTTGAAATATTATCATATTACAAAGTATTAAAAAAAAGCGTCAAGTACCTCAAGAATAGGAGATCAAAACATCTGTTCACAAGAAGTGAATTTCCAATAGCATATGAAATGGATGAGAAGTTTATACAGGTAGAGGAAGTTATAAGTGATAAACTACGAACGATAATGAATGAAGACATACTGAAGAGATTAAAAGACAAAAATAAAGAACAGGAACAGGAACAGGAACAGGAACAATTGATTGCTGTTGAGAAATGGTATAAAAGATGGGAAAGACTATATTGTCATGGATCCATTGATATAATTGATAAAAAAGCTAATAAGGATGCATTGAAGTATGATACTGAAGGAATAAGATTGCTTGAGAAATGTTGTGAAGAGTATTTAAAGAAATTACTTTATGCCAGTATATTACCATATATCCATGAAAAGAGTTTATTAAAACATGAATCCTTACGAAATAATCGAGATGTTATAGATATAATAAGCATAAGGAAAAGACAAGATAGGGATAATTCAGTACATGTTGTTACCGGTAAGGATGTTATTAAGGGGATAATCAGTATGAAATTACAAGGAGAAAATAACAGTAAGACATTAGCAGAGAGTGTTATTGATATGATCAATAAATACAAATTGAAGTTTAAACCTGAAAATGGTAACGTATTTCGAACCAAAGAGATTCGTGATGGGTTAATACCTCAGTTGATAGCCAAGAGTATCTCAATGGGAGAAGGATCGATAATACGACCACCTCCAATAGAGAAAAGTGTCGATGAAATAGAGGCTCGTAGTAACACAGAAGAGCTCTACAGACGTCGATTGCAAAACGAATACAAGAAGCTAGAAAAGAGTCAACAAAAGGATAAACAAGAGTTTACAGACCAATTCCTTTACGATATCGAAGAGGATCTGCGACTGGATAACGAACTCGAGTTCAAAGTCCTTGATTGGGAAACCGACCAGATAGAAAGACATGATATGGAACTATCGCAAATCTACAGCCAAAGTCTCACCAATTTCCTCCTGAACGACACTGTAGCGGCCTCAAACAACACACATGAGCCTAACGACTCTAATCAAGCTGACGAGAACGTCCACGAGTCCTTATCACTCTCAAAAGTACTCAAAGAATGGTTCACTAGATCGTAATCTTTATCTCCATCACATTACTATCAATTATCCAAAAAATATTTATTTCGGGAATCGCTTCCCGTTATCTTTTGAATTTGCGATGCGATAAGCAATCTCATCCCCAAAGTTATAAAGATTAGATGGATGGTTGAAAAGTATATAAGAGGTTGTGGGTATTGATGAAATTGTTTTGATAGTTATTATCAGTCTTTGTGTTACATTCATATCTTTGCTGGAAAAAACACTAACGACGCAAATGAGACAACAATTTATATTCTGGAAATTTAATTATGTTCTGCTAAGAAACAATCATCATCTTAGAAGATTTAATATCGCATCTTTGAGAAACTACGTGTCTGAGACTAAAGTTACAAAAGTGACTACAACTTCTTCAGGCTCAGTTACTCCTACTACGAATATGGATTCTACTCAACTCTCTTTAATTAATCAACCTTCATCGACTATAATCCCTTTATCATCAGATACAAAGGATCAACTTATTGTTCCCAGTGGTGGCGTTGATTGTACACCTTCTTTAATAGATGTTCAATCTCCAGATCCTGTCCCCTATTTGAAAACTTTACCAGGGTCGAAATTGATGTCTTTATCTCTCATTGGTCTCATTACAATGAATAAGCATCTTCTTAATTTCGCTACAAGGATCTTTCCCTGGGTTCCTATCCCTCTTATCAAATTATTAATTTCAAGTCTGTACGTTGGTGGTGAAACTTTCAAGGATGTTATTAACTGTGGTAAACAATTACAAGAAAAGGGGATCTCAAATATGATGCTTTCTTTGACTATTGAAAATTCTGATGGGAACAATAGTGCTTATAGTTCGGATACTAAGATTGAATATATTATTGATCAAACTATAAAATCTATTCATCATATCTTGAAACCAAATTTTTTAAATCAAATTAGTTATGACGCATCCAATATTAATGACATTGCAACCGGTTACATTGCGTTAAAACCATCTGCTCTGGTTAAAGATCCTGTTAACGTTTTAAAAAATTTTAATGATTCAAAGTATATTAATGAAAGAAATAAACTTATTGATAATTGTTCAAGAGTCACTGAGGAAGTCTTCAAATTAAATAATGAACTATTGAAAAAATACCCAAATAGAAAATCTCCTTTTTTCCTTGTTACTATTGATGCTGAAAAATTCGATCTTCAAATTAATGGTGTTTATGAATTACAAAGAATCTTATTCCAAAAATTTAACCCAACTTCATCTAAGTTGATTTCTTGTATTGGTACATGGCAACTATACTTAAAGGATTCATTATCGCATTTAACTCAAGAATATAAATTAGCTCAAAATAATAACTACAAATTAGGTGTCAAATTAGTTAGAGGTGCTTATATCCATTCAGAGCTAAATAGAGATAAAATTATTCATGCTAATAAATTAGATACTGATCATAACTTCAATCAAATTATGATAAATATTATCAATGATATGATTTTAAATAATAATAACTCCATTTACGCTCATTTAGTTATCGCTTCACATAACTATAGATCACAACTACTTGCTGCTAATATTCTTAAAAAAATTTCATCATCACATTTCATTAAAAATAATATTACTTTTGGTCAATTATTAGGTATGGCTGATAATATTACACATGATTTAATCACAAATCATAATGTTAAAAACGTCATCAAATATGTTCCTTGGGGTCCACCAAAGGAAACTAAGGATTATTTACTAAGAAGATTACAAGAAAATGGTGATGCTGTTAGAGCTGATAATGGATTACCACTTTTAAAATCAATTGTATCATCACTATTTTAAACAAGTGATTTCATATTTTATTTAACTTTTTATTTTTTCTCTTTATTTTATTAACTTATTCATTATATAAAATCATACAAGTAAAATATTATTAAAATTAGTCTCACATTATCATATAGTAGCTATATGTTCATTTACATCGAATATATACCTTCATTCTTCACACTGAATAGCCTATTTCATTTAGACCTTTAGTAATAATCTTTACTAGTTGTTTTTTCTTATTTGTTCTTTTTTCCAGTTTCTCCAGGGCATCAGTTAATGTCCATATATAATTGATTTAAATGTTTCTCTAACATTAAGAGCCTTGGGTTGTTTTTCTATAACTGTTATAGGTCTTACAAATTTACGTTTCTCTTCATCACAAGTCCCAGTTTTCTTTAGTTCTTGTTCAAATTTGACATAATTTTGTCTTACATATATTTTTGCATTGCGGTTAAAAACGGTTGTTCTGCAAGGACATGAGCTATCTGTTTGATATACTTTTCCCTAATTAAGTCTGTCTGAATTTGATCTATCCTTTTGTTTTCAGTAAGAAAGTCATATTGAAAATATTTAGCCTTCACTTCTTCTTATCAAATGAAATTCCTATCAATAATTGAAATAACAAAAAGTAACGTTGCAATGGCTTTGACTTTGCTCCTGTTTAAGTGTTTACACACTATCCTAAAAAAAGTTTCAAAGCCTCAAAAAGTTGCTTAGGAAAAGAAAAATACCGATAGAGTTGAAATACTTTACTGAATATAAACCTCCAAGCAACAAATGAGTTGCCCTATATTGTTTAACGTAGCTACAGTTGTATAACAATAGTTAGATACAATATCAGTACCAATGCATATATTTATTATGTATTTTGTAATCTTTCCACTTAAGTGATATATAGTAAGCACGGGTAATGAAAAGAAAAAGCTGGAGGGCAGTTTCTATTATTAAAATATAGTAGTTTTAACCTAGAAAAGTTCAATTAGTTAAGGATATGGGTTCATTCTTGACTTCTCAACTACAATGATTATATTGTGGCAGTTAAGACAATATATTTGTGAATCTACGAAATGAAGATTTGTGTGGAACTGGTAAATGTAGATCGTTACTGCTGTCCTCAAATATTGAGCTTATAAGATTGCATTTTCATTCGTTACACAGTCAAAAAACTAATCGAGATTATATTTTTGTGCAATATTATTCATCCTCCGTAGAGATTTCGGTTGTCTTGGATTCTTAGGGGTTATTTGAGCGTAGCTAGGGTTAAAGTCTTTATTATTATACTGTCCTCTATTTTTATTCCAATTATTCTCCCGTTTATAGTTTGTACGATTGTCACGGAGATAACTATTCAGAGATTTAGAATTAGTACCCATTGATTTTCTGGGTTGACCTTTGTGTAAAGGAAGAGTAATTGCATTAGATCTCAAAATATTTTTATTCGCAAAGGGAGATTGGCGTTTTTTTGTATATTTCTCTTCAAATTGAGAAATAGAGGAAGAAAACTGATCTGGAGACAAAAACTTTCTGTCGTTATCGTGATTACCATGATGAGGGTTATTGATTTGTAGATTTGTATTTGTATGCATTGAGGATAGGACGTTAAAGTTATTATTTTGCGCATAAGAATATGAAAAGTTGTTAATATTTTGAGGTTTATTATTATAGCTGTTAACAGCATTGTGAGGAACCTCGTTTGTATTAAAGTTTTTGGATTGTGCTAAATCTGAGCTTATTCCAGAGGGATGACCAGATATCTTATAATTTGACGGTACATTCTCGCTTATATCAGTGTTCTGTCCGTAAGTTCGTAGTGTATCATCAAACTCATAATAATCATTCTTTTCCATCGGTTTAAATATAAATTCCTTCCTCGCCAAATCTGCAGTAAAAGAAATATTTTTGTCCAATTCAGAATTTTGAGTATTCGTAGAGTTTTGCAGGTGATTCATAGAAGTGTGTTTTACGCATTGATCAATAGAGTCATTAACTTCACCTTCAAATGGAGGTGGGGGAGGTGGTGGAGGTGGTGGTAAAATATCTATCTCATCTAGTTCCTCTCCTTTATGAACTGTTTCGATTTGGCAGTTTTCAGGAATACCATTCTGAACACCTAAAAGAGTTTTTAAAATCGTAGTATTGTTTTGTAATCTTTTTAATAGAAAATCTTTATTATTCTCCTGTGTGACTAAATGTTGTGAGGGGTTATTCAATTGAGTGGTAACATTAGCCTCAAAAGTACCAGCCTTATGAGGAGACATAGACGTCGTTTCGCTTATCTTAGCATCATTTCCTTTTGAACTAGAGAAAGTACTGATATTAGATGTATTTTTGTAGTGAAGATTTGAAAACGTTTTCTTTCTCAGTTCTGCTTCTGATAGTTCCCCAGCATTTCTTTTCGTATCGTTTGTATAGCCATTATACGTATTGGTGTAATAAATTGGTATTCGGTTCCTTGATGTATCATACGTCACATCTCTCCCATTATTATTTGATGGTAATGATTGTGTTGGTAACATCGTAGACATCGTTATGGAATAATTATCTGGTGCATTTGTATTCCCTGTATTGAGTGAATGAGGCCAACTTTTGGAAGGTGCCTTTGGAAAACTCCTATCTGGCATATAATTAAAAGTAAAAGTAGAATAATTCTTAGGCTCAATTTTCTGATCGACTTGTCGTATAGTGGAATAAGTTCCAGTAGCAGGCATGGCATCATGAAGGGTTTCCTTTATATTGTCTACTTCATGAGGTAAACTATTTCTGGCAGGTTGTGTGGTTTTTAATTGATTGTTGCCACTTTCAATTATCCTTTCATTTAATCCATGTATTGGTCGTACTGTTTTTGGCGATAGTATCTTATTATAAAGCATATCGATTATATCCCAGGTTAGAGATTTATCTGTTTCATTTCTTTGTGAGCATACTACTTCATTATCTGGTGAAATGGTTAGCGAATTTTCAAAATCAACTAAGTATGAATAGTCATCGATATAATTTGTGACCTTATCATCAGAAAGTTCATTATATCTGTAAGTCTGTGCATGATCTTTCTCAACAGAAAACTGATGAAACTCATTCCTCAATCTCTTTTCAATTTTCATGCGTATTATATTCGGTTTTTCATCATGATGTTGCAAAATCAAACGATCAGCATATCTCAAAAATTTAAGTGCTTCATCTTGATACTTATTATCCAATGTGTTCATTATACACATCAGCGGAATATAATATTCCAGTGCTTACAAACTTGATAAGTATAAAATGAAAAAAAAAGTATCACAATATCTGTTTAGATACACTTAACCAAATTGCAACCCAATTTTTAAATCTCACCTGATAGAACAGTATATTTAAGGGCTATAACTCTCTTTGTGATGCATCTTCTAATATGATAAAATTTCAATTTTATAATCTGTATCATGTCTTCGTAGATTATGATTTTTCAGTGACTTATATTATATAAAATATTTTATGTAGTAGGAATTAGATAATATTCAGTCACAGGTTGCTTACTAGCAACAGATATGGAACCCAAAGGAAACTTCATTTGCAGAAAAATCATATACTTGCTCGACCGCGTACATTTCAATTTTTGACGAAAATTCTTGTAGTTCAATGAGATCTACGGCATTAATAGATGGATTTAGGAAGAGTGTCATTTGAATAGGAAATAGGATTTGGTTGATAAGAGTTATTATACTCTGCACTGAATTAGAAGTACCTGTTATGAAACATCTGTACTTGTCATTGTTAGCCACAATTTGATGTCTTATTGAAATCTTGTCTGAATTGATAGTATGACTCAACTGCGTAAAAAATTCAGTATAGCCTCTATATGAAGTATTTATTTCTTCAGCCTTCTCATCATCATATTCATTAGCACTTAAAGCATCTAACGTATTACATGTCACCCCACTCCACTCGCATAACGCATCTCTTGGTAAGTGTGACACTTTAACTATTAGTAATGACGATGCTACTTCTTCATTTTTGTTCATCCATAAATCTGATTCATATATCATTTCTGAATAATAATATCTCCATATGTCCGAAATTACTTTTTTTAAGGATAAATCTGAAATTATGCAGGTCATGGATAATTGATTACTAGCACTAATAGCTTCTTTTATCTTATTAAAATGACACAACGATGCAACAGCTTGTAATTTTGGTAAACCATTATTAATCATTTGCATAGTGTCAGGCATTAAACCAATTTGACCACTGATATAACTTACTCTATTTTTATCATCCAATTTCCATGTAGCCTGCGAATAAGGCCCTATATTATGTGGAGCCCAATATGATCTTCCCTGTACATGTAATCCTTCTTTATTTTTGTTAATAGGTATGGATCCTTCACCTGTTTGAACTTTACTTGATGTATCTACAACTACTGATAGCTGAATATTAACACCTTTGGGAAGTAAATGTGATTCAATACATGCTCTTGATGGTGGTATTGGGCCCCATTTCTTAATATCAAAGAAGTTACTGTATATCTTATTAACTAATCCAAACGTTGCCATATCAGATAGTATCATAGATGAATAGAGCACTTGACAAGGAAGTAAGTTACGTTCCTTTAGTATTTTGTCAAGTTTTTCAAACATATTTTCAGTCTCTTCTTCTATTGTAATATTATCATTCTGAGAAGTATGAATCAAATTGGATATATACAAAAGGTCAGAAACTTGATTTATGGAAGGTACTAACTCATATCTATCAACCTCCTTGCCCTTATTTTGAGTATCAGAAGTATGAATCATATCATCAACATCATTTACAACATCATTTAATTCCTGCCATTTTTTAGTTAATAATGGAGGGCATGGTAAATTATCAAGCATCCTTTTCAATGTACCCTCAGGCAAAGTCCTTGGGGTAAATTCTACATCTAACTGACAGTTGAATACTCCGTCATTTTCTTCATTATGAACTGGGTTGATTGCTTTTAATTTCAAGTAACCTGCATCGAAGAATGGGGCATCAAGCACAATTGTTTCAAATTCACCACCTTCACCACAAATATGAACATCGTAAAGTCTATTTAATTTTATCATTGTTGGGTGTATCTCAGGTAAAGTTTTACCTAGATGTGATCCATCTAACCCAATTGCAGCAACTTTAATCAATCTAGCTTCAAGTTTACCTAGATTATCTTCATGATCAGTTTCAGACATCTTGTTTTTAGACATTAGACACATTTCTGACATTAGATCAGTTTGATTTCTCTGCCATAAAAAACTTAAAACAGTTAAACCTAAACGATTACAAACATCTTCAACTCTTGTTCTTTGATATGATGATAGAATTGCACCAACACTAACAGCCTCAAGTCCAGGTAAAGCTTCTTTTACAGTTTTGAGCAATTGATACATTTCTTCAATTTCATCGTCTTTGGTTTTCGTATAGTTTAGCTCAGTATTCTTTGATGTCTTGATCTTAATTGGATGTCGATATAGTGGAACATCTTTAAGGCACTTCTCATACAATGCTACAATATCATAACCGACTGTCTGAAACATAAAACTATCTAACTCTTGCTGCTCTTGCAGTGGATATAAGTTGGCTAAAGCAATCAAATCATGGCCTTGCTTCAAACAGTGTAGAATATTGAAGAATGAATCTTTCCCACCTGATACGAGAGCAACAAATTTCATTAAAACTTCTTGCAGGAATTAATACAATTGATGTTATTATTTATTACCATTGATATCAAACAAAGAGTTAGCAACTTGGTATAATCTGTTGAAATGTGTAAACATTAATATTGATACTTGTTATTCACTACAATTTGTTAAGATAAGTTGAGTTGAAAAAATTAATTCTCCGCGACGGGGAATTGAACCCCGATCTGGCACGCGACAAGCGCCCATTCTGACCATTAAACTATCACGGATTACTATTTTATAATTTGTTTTATAACTACTTATATCACAAGGAATTTCTCAAAACACTAAGTTGGTTTTTCCCGGTTGCTAGGAGAGGTGTTGGAAATTGTTGGAAATATAGTTTAATCAAGAGGAAATATATTTATTTGTCATATGAGAATAAAACGATGAAGGCATAATAATTTATTATTTATGTTTAGGTGATATTCTTTAGTTTGACAAATATGATTTATGACAACCAAAAACTTAATGAAATATAACAGAAAGTATTATACTAATTTAGGAAAAAGAAATGAGATTGGAAAAATGATCGTGGTTATAAAACACCAAACACGAAAAGTTATGAATATTACTAAATTCGCCAAT
>JAJLXZ010000030.1:69834-101633 GCA_030571575.1 Kazachstania viticola
TACAATATCATAACCGACTGTCTGAAACATAAAACTATCTAACTCTTGCTGCTCTTGCAGTGGATATAAGTTGGCTAAAGCAATCAAATCATGGCCTTGCTTCAAACAGTGTAGAATATTGAAGAATGAATCTTTCCCACCTGATACGAGAGCAACAAATTTCATTAAAGCTTCTTGCAGGAATTAATACAATTGATGTTATTATTTATTACCATTGATATCAAACAAAGAGTTAGCAACTTGGTATAATCTGTTGAAATGAGTAAATATTAATGTTGATACTTGTTATTCACTACAATTTGTTAAGATGAGTTGAGTGGCAAAAAATAATTCTCCGCGACGGGGAATTGAACCCCGATCTGGCACGCGACAAGCGCCCATTCTGACCATTAAACTATCACGGATTACTATTTTATAATTTTGTCATAACAGAGAATGACATTTAGTTAGTGAAATAAGAGGTTTCGTGTAACCCGGACACATATGCCAAAATATGAATGAGATTCTCGGAACTAGATTGAAAAAGGATAAACTGTAGAAGTTGTGTTTGTTGAAGTATTCATAAGAGATAGATAGATAGAATAAGATTAGCAATATATAGATATATATATTGAATTAGAACTTGTTAATATTGTTTGTAATTACTGAATTATCTGTAACTATAACCAACCCACGCTACGACAAATTTGTATTGTGGTAATAACTGGTAGTAAGACAGAATAAATAAGATAAATTAAGCAGACGAATGTTCAGAATATAAAAGGAATGGTATATTACACAATCTATTATATTATTGGCAGTGGAAGCGCGGATCGGATTAATATTTATTTGACAGTAGATATTTTACAGACAGAAAGCTGATTCTCTATTTAGGATACAAAATATAAATATAAAATATAGAAAAGAAGACATTTTTATATGTTTCGTAAATGACAAAAATCCTTGAAAGAGATGAAAAACTTTTCACAAAGTCTTTATCAATATCTTGCGTGGTATCCATTTTGGGTAATATCGATATCTTTGCTAAGAAATATGAAAGATCATATTTCTAATTGCTTGAAGGTGTACTGGTGATTATTACAAGTAACAGTCATCAATATATCTTTTTTCACGTGACAGGTCAAAGATATTACCGTAGGTTGATTATACAACAAATTTGTAATAAGATGCCCCGACTACGAAGAACTGATGTTGACTAAGAAATTAATAATACAACCAGGCCCCTTGCTGATAAATATTTGCAGAGATTCTAGAACAAATTCCAATATTCAAAAGATATAAAAACCCACCAGATTCCAACATTATTTTATATCTTTCTCTTCTCGATATTCATATTTATATTTAGTTATATATATAGAACAAGTAACCTACGTATCACGAGTAATCTAAGTTATCTTCAAGTTATCCTATATTAGTTGTTCAAGTACTAATACCTCCGAACTAGATCTACATCTACGTCAATCATTGCATCTGTTACCCATAGTAACCTATTACAGATTTGTTTTATAACTACATATATGATAAGGAATTTCTCAAAACCTAATTTGGTTTTTCCCGGTTGCTAGGAGAGGCTTATCGTTTTTATTGGAGACCTTTGGAATCAGAGATGTTATTGGTCATGTTTTAGACTTTTCAACTGATTGTTTTCTTTAAACTATACAAACTATAAATATAAGGAAATATGTAATATTATCTTCAAGTATCTTAACTTTGAAAATTTTCATCTCATCGAGTAACGAATATCTCTGTCCACAACGATGAGACCTGGTATTAAAGTGATACTAAAAATATGCTTTTAATATAGTAATATGTGCACATATTCCAACAGTTTTATGAGTACTTTAAAATAAGAAATTAGAGCCGTACCTGCATATTGTTAGAAAATATATAAGGAATGTCCAAATTATATTTACGTCTGGTAAAATCTTCATTGCTTTACCACAAGGAAACTAAACGCAAAAATACAACACATTCATCATACATTTTGTGGTATAACCTAGACAGATAAAGAGGTCTATGACAACCAAAACAGAATTCATTAGAATAAAAGTATTATACCTATTTGGAAAGTAATGTATATGTTTTAGAGATGTTTCCGGTTTTCAAATAAACAAACACGACAAAGCAACTATTGATATTACATTCAACAATAAGGAACACGAATAGAAAATTAGTTTCACTCTTACATTTAAAAAGAAATTCGAAGTCAACGTGAAGACGCCAAAAATCTTTCACATATTTTACAAATATATTTCACCCATTTTTAGAGATATAAATACTGAGATTATAAACAGAATTGTATGTTTAGAATTTTTTTCTCTACAAATACTATTTTTAGTATTGCTTATACATATTTTATACATTATACTTTGAAAAAGTCGAGGACTTCTTACAATAATCATATTACATCTTCTTTCTTACTCCCTTAATTTAAAGCAATAATAAAAATTCATATGTACGCTAATAGAATCAAATCTAGCCATAACAACTCTCGTAATGGTAGCGCCGCGGTTAATTCGAATTCTAAAGAATCGAAGAGTTTACCCACTACTTCGAACACTGAGGAACTTTTAAGGAGCGATGACGATGGAAATATTCCAAATGTTCCAAAACTTCCTCCATTTACACATGGGTATCTAAATACTGAACAATTTCATAATTTTCCACACATGGGTTATCCTATGTGCCCTCATCCACTCATGTTCAATTCTTATCAACCGATTGAATTGAACTCCCAATTCTACCCACCTTACTACTCTATTCTACCGTTCTATCAAGGTGTGCCAACTTCTCCTTCCAACATTGCGTCAGACAATAAGACTGAAGTAGAATCAAATGGAACTGCTCCCTTTAACTTCAATATTTCAAAAGTGAAGCAAAAACTTCCAACCTTCAACCTGTGTTAAATAGAGTCTCAGAATTGTCAGAATTCTCAAGTTTTATTAAGAACTTCATCGATTACCTTAATGAAAACAAGATGATTCATATAACTGATTCTGACTCTGAACAGCAGAATGTTTGTGATCATGAAAAAGAACACATAACTCGTGTTTTCAACTACTGTTTTCCCACAAATGCCTATCCTACTTGGTTTAAAAGTCAGTTAGAAGAATCCTTCATTACTCTCTCCGACCGAATTGAATGTGCTATTAGAAAATATGGAAATACACAGGATGAAGAAACCATCTACACCCAGTTAACTGAAATTAACTATGATGGTAAACCTGATGCTGCTCTTTTCATAAAAAGAATTATTTGCTTCGGAAAACGAAGGTGAAGAGTTTAACATGACTGTTCCAAACAAGAGTACAATTAACAGAATCGTCAGCCACTTATCCAATGATTATCAATCACAGATTGATAAGTATGCTCTAACCTACGAGACCGCCTATTTGGAATCAGTTCTTAATGATATAATCATCATTTATAAGCATAAAGTGTTATCTGCAGACCATAAAAAACCAATTTCAACAGAATGGGTAAAAATCAAGAAAACTATGTGCCAGTTGTGTAACACGGCTGGGCATGTAGCTCCAGATTGCCCTAAGATTGCTGCTTCCTTAACTAAATCAAAAAGTCTGGTTAAGAAACCACAATCTAAAATTAAGGGCAAGAAGGTTCATCATGTTCAACAGGAAGTCATTCTTTAAGATATGGCTCAACTTAGCCCCCTTCATTAAGAAAGAGCTCAATGAACCTTGACGATTGCTTCATATTACATTCAGGTGCTGAAAGTTCTGTCGTAAGAGACGTAAATTTACTCGAAGATGCTTATCTATCATCTGACAAATTATTAGCTGCCGGTGACAACGAATTAAAGGTTGAAGCTGCTGGTATTCTTAAATTCCAGTTTTCTTCTCATAGTGATGTTAATATCAAGGCACTTGTTTGGTCTGAGGCTACGTGCAATTTACTTAGTCTACACGCACTGGAAAGAGCTGGTATAATCGTTAACCCCAAAAATCGTGTTTTGACTAACAAGTCTGATAAGGTTCTGACCAAATTAATAAATATTGGATCCTATATGTGTGTTCCCATTAATCATCTTAGTTGTGTCTCAAATTCATTTACAATAAATCAGTTAACTACAAAATATTCTATGAGTTTTTTACATAGTTTGTTTGGATATGTCAATATCAAGGCCATTTAGGCTTCTATTGACAAAGGAATGACCAAAAACATTACTACATCTGATGTAAACTGGCAAAATATATATACTTTTCAATGTCAAGACTGTTTCGCGGGTAAAATGGTTCGTCATAAGCATATAGAGCAGTCAAGAATTACTTATCAAAAGGAATACAACCCTTTTGAATATTTACACACTGATATCTTTGGACCTATGTCTGGTGTATCAGCTACTTCTCCATCGTACTTCATTAGTTTTGTAGACGAAAGTACTCGTTTTCGTTGGGTATTCCCTCTAAAGAACAAGACTTCAGAAGCTGTCACGGATGGTTTTTGATAAATTGATTTGATACATCAGAAATCAATTCAAGGTCCATGTATTATCTTTTCATATGGACCATGGGTCGGAATACACAAACAATACTATTCGAGATTTATTTCAAAAGCATGGTATTGTCCCCATCTACACAACCATTGCTGATTCTTAGTCCAATGGAGTTGCGGAACGTGCCAATCTAACTTTTTTGAAAGATTGTCGCACTTTACTTAAAGCTAGTGACTTACCAAACTCTTTGTGGTTTCATGCAGTAGAGTTTGCCACGCTTATGCGTAATGCTTTCTTCAATTCCACCGTTAAGGTTTCTCCTCATGATAAAGCTGGTTTGGCTGGTTTAGATGCCAGTACTATTCTACCTTTTAGTCAACAAGTTGTTGTACACAATCAACATACAACATCAAAGTTACAAGCTCGTGGTCTCAATGGTTTTGCAATATGTCCGTCTAAGGAAGCACATGGTTACCTGATCTCCATTCCATCTCTTCACAAAATTGAAGATAAATTCCAACTACATATTAGTGAAGAGTTCTTCAGGAATTCACACTAATGGATCTTCTCAACCTTTCTCTTTCGACTTACTTTTGGAACTATACGATGCTTACTGATTTTCCAAGGGTCTTCTGTTACTGCTACTGCATTTGATACTAATTCTACTTCTAGTCTTGCCCTTACTTCCGAAGATATCTTTCTATTTCCAGAGATTTTGGATCAAGTGAGAGACTAAAAAACTTGAATCTTTTGCAATTTGATCTAACAGAAGAAGATATTGATCGAGAAGAAGAAAATGGAATCATTTAAAGCGCTCTACAGTGTAAAACTCTTACAACCGGTGGACACATTAAATAAGCCAGATAAATAATCAGATATTAAGCCATCCATTTTAACTAACATAGATGCTAACGACTCCGATTACCCCAATGGTGATGATTCCCCCTCTACTTCTTCTAGTCCTTCCTCTCCACATTCTGACTCTACTTCCAATGATCCTGTTCCTGTTTCTAGTTCTAATGAACCTCATGCCAATTTTTCCTCTTCTAACTCTGCGCTTACTAAACAACCTGTTTCTACTCTAGAAACAAAGTATGAACGGTTCTACAGGTATTTCTAATTTTGGTGGTAAGGACAGGATTGAACTTATGCAATCCAATCCCGTTAGTTCTTTATCTATTCTCGACCACAGAAGAGATTGAGAGATGAACATCAGAAATTACTAAATTCTGATGAAAGAATTTGAGAATGTAGAGAGTGAAAAAGTGAAGAGGAACCTGATCCTTAACCACCTAGAAGTAAACACCTAGTACATTATGCCAATGCTATTAAAGCAAGGCCCATTGTCAAAGAAGAATAATCGCTAAGTTATGCTGAAGCCATTACTCGCATTCCAAATAAAGGAGAAAGAGAATTGTTTATTGAAGCTTACAAAAAGGAAATAAATCAATTAACAGCTATGGATACGTATGATATTACAAATTTGATGTCTAAAAGAAACAAATTATAAACACTATGTTTATATTTTCAACTAAAAGAGATGGAAGAAAGAAATGTAGATGTGTTGCAAGAGGTGATCTCCAGAAGTATGATACATACGATGAGGATGCGGTTGCTAATACTGTACATCATAATGCCCTAATGACTTGTCTCTCTGATGCTCTAGATAATGCTAAATTTATTACTCAATTAGATATTACTTCTGCATACCTTTATGCCCCATTGGAAGAAGAATTGTTAATGAAAACTTTGCCCCATATGAAAGCAAGAGGAAAAGTAATGAAACTAGAGAAATCACTTTATGGTTTGAAACAAAGTGGTGCTAACTGGTACAAGACTATTGGAAACTACTTAAAATCTAAATGTAATCTCAAAGAATTGGATGGCTGGTCATGTGTCTTCAAAAACGAGTTTATCACTGTCTGCTTGTTTGTAGATGATATGGTTGTACTTTCAAACAATCTTAACGATGCAAAGGATTTCATAAAAATTGTTGAAGTTGTAATATGATACAACGATAGTTAACTTAGGTGAATTGGATGCTGGTACTGCATATTATGATATTTTAGGACTAGAGATTGAATACCAATACAATGAATCAATTAAATTTGGTATGAAAAATTCCTTGGAAGATAAGTTAAAGAAGCTAGATGTTCCACTAAACAAAAATGGAAAAATCCTAAAGGCCCCAAGTATCCCAGGAAAGATGATTGAAGGCGAAGAATTCATTACTGATCAAGATACTTATAAAAAAGATGTCAAATGGTTACAAAAGCTTATTGGTTTAGCATCATACGTTGCTTATAAATATAGATTTGACATGTTGTACTATGTTAACGTCATTGCTCAGCATATACTTTATCCCAGTAAAGAAGTTAAAAATATGGCAATCCATCTTATTCAATATTTGTGGGATACAAAAGACAGACAATTGGTATGGAAGCGTTATACTAGTGAAACCAAAAATATAACTGCGATTACTGATGCTTCATTTACCCAGTAAGACCAATATAAATCTCAAGCTGGTAATTTTATCATGATTAATAGCAAAATAATCACTGCCAATTCCAATAAAATTAAGCTAACATGTACATCAACCACTGAAGCAGAAATATACGCTGTAAGTGGTGCTGCTCTCCTATTGAGAAGTATTGAGTTGCTGGTAAAACAATTGACCAAGAAGAAAATCGAACTATAGATAAAAACAGATAGCACTTCTACAATTATCATTGTAAGTGCTGAAGGTACTAAAAAGTTTAGAAACAGATTTTTTGGCACGAAAGCTTTGAGATTAATAGACGAACCATTAACAGCATATATCTCAGCTTCGGTTGTGAATTTGCATGTGAGGTTTACCTTTGTTGTACTGATTATTTTCCATTTAGTATAATAAAATTTCGACCTTGTAATTTGTATTATATCTTCTTTTTCACTCCCTTAATTTAAAGCAATAATAAAAAATTAATATGTACGCTAATAGATTCAACTCTATCCATAACCACTCTCGTAAAAATGTGTTGGACTTCTTGGGGAATTTGGGTTCCATCAACTAAATATAATGATTTTTATTACTATATTTTGAACAAGTACAACAACAGAGTGAACAAAGTATGAATCCCCTGCTAAATAAAAATGTAATCAACACGACTGACATTACCTCCTCAATTATAAAACTGTTTGATAAAAGTATACAATCTTCAAACCAGAAATATCTCAAATTTCTTAACAAAAAATTAAAATCTTTAAATAGACCCAGAAGACCAAGAAAAAGATGAAGAGCATGCAGAATATGAGATTCCGTTGAAACTAAAAGAAAAAGCCGAATGTGGTCTTGAGTCTATTGTTTTGAATGATAGGTCAATTGCACTCAGAACAAAAGAAAATAAAAAACAGCGATTAAGAAATGTTCAGCAGATAGTTGAACCAATTCAATGAAGAAAGATAAGCTCCATTTATTATAATGAGGCAATTTGAAACAATAAAAATATCAATGATAAAATAAAATATATGGAGGGATACAATAAAGAACTTCAAAATCTGATAAAAATGAAGGTATTCGATCCTGCGATAAGATTAGACAAAGGTAGTGTTCAAAAGGACCAAATCGTTCCCATTAATTCAATTTTACAATTGAAAGGGACGGTACTTATAAAGCACGGATAGTTGCTCGTGGCGATTTACAGAATTCAAACACTTTTGGTGATACTGATACTGCACTTTTAAATATGGAGAGCTTAAAAATTTTCCTTATTTTTGCATTGAATAAATGATTGCACGTAAGAACTATGGATATCAATCATGCATTCCTGTATGCACCTATTGACTTTGAACTTTTTATACAGCATCCAAAAGATCGGGGGAAAGAAACACCATTAGAGAAGTCTCTTTATGGTCTAAAACAGAGTCCAAAGAATTGGAATGATAAATTAAGATATTTTCTAAATGATCATGAATTCTATGATTCTGGATATTTTCCTAGATTCTTTGAATTCAAAGATAAGAAAAAAATGATTGCTGCTTATGTTGATGATACTTTGATAGCTGCTGAAAATGAAGCTGAATTGGATAAAATTATAAAAATATTTGAGAAACGTTTTGAGTTAAAAATCACTGGAGAGATGAATCAAGATAATGTATTGAATACTGACAGTTTGGGTTTAGATTTGACTTATAGTTTGAAGAAAGATGAGTTTGCCTTACCATTGAGAAACTACATAAGGACAATAGAAAAGGACTATGAAAATTTAAACAAACAACTTTCAACTAAAGTCCAACACTACAGTAAATATGGATTCATTCCCTTAGTTTATAATTTGGATTAGAACTAGAAAAGCAAATGCACTCAAGGAAATTTGTTGGCAAACTAACCTATATTCTCAGTAGAGGAAGAATGGATATTGAATTTGTAACAGGAAAAGTTGCTAGAATGACAAATTATCCAACCGTAGAAATGATTAAAGCTACTGAGAACATCATGAAATATATTTTAGACCACACTAATTTAGATTTTTATAGAAAAGGTAAAGTACCAGAAGTTCCGTAGAAGCTTTGGAGATATTTATTTAAAGGATGTGTAAAAGATAGTCAATGCATTATTTTCGACACCTATAATAACAATCCTTGTTGTCTTCAAAAGATATAATTCAATTCTGTAGTAGAATTGATAGAGCAAAAATTATAGTTCTGCACAATTAAGAATTAGTCTTGAAAATTTTCCATTGCATTTCTCTTTCAATTCTGAACTGGTTTATTTTGTTTCAACTGATGTTTTGTTTAACCATATGATTGTACTTCAGGTAGAGTTTTCATGTTCGAGTGGTATCTCTTTTGTTAATTGTTTTAATTATAGTAATTTCGAAATCTCCCTAAAATTGTTATTTTTTCAGATAAGCTATTATTGAATTAGCTTTTCCAGAAAGAAGTTTTCAGAATTTCTACTATTTCTATTTATCTTAAAGTTAATTTGTATGATTGAAATGTCGATTGATTTTTTATAGCTCGATTGTCTTGAAAACTGATGTCACAGCATCATACTCAATCAACTAAGGAGTAGTAAACCTTTTATCTTTTGGTGCTTGAAGTGAGTTTCAAAAAAATGATGAAACATTAACGATAGTTTTGAGATGTAAACTTGAAGCTACCTAAAATAATCTTTGGAGAGACCTTGAAAAATAATTCGTTGTAACAATAAGACCAAATTACACAATTAAATGTGATGGTGTTCTTTCAAGTACCAATAATCATACTGTGCATACGCCAGTATATCAAACCAGTATCATTAATAGTTTTGATATTGAAAAACAGAACTGTTTAATTTCAATCAGTTAACTCGTGAAAAAGATGTACACTATATGTGCCTCACGTCTGGTGCACTCATCTTCCGAAACCACTATAGCTATTGCTTCTCAATAACACTACACTACTGATGATCTTAAAAGTGAATTTGCTGACCGCTTTGCTGACATTTCAAAACTCTAGCAATTTCTCCCAAAAAAAGTTATTCAGCACGTAACTGAATTAGAACCTTATACTAAAGGCTCATCATGCTCATCCTAACTGTCTCATTCCAGAAACAAATAGGATGAACATCAGGAGCATTAGTCGATCTTAATCGTTAGTTCCATTGACAGTTGTTCTAGCAATCTCCTTCCAATAAAAGAGTTAATTCACTAGAATGAGTTACCATAGAAAGTGAAGCAAAGAGCTGCTTTCAACATATTAAAACAATACCTAGCGAATTCACTTTTATGATTAATGTGCATACAACGTCAGATTGTACTGCTTGACAATAAACACATTGAACTCAAACAATAAAGATACAATGAGGTAGTTCGGCAATATACGTAGTGCTATTGGGTATCTGAATTACTTTTCAAAGTCTCTTACCCTTTTACAAACACAAGGAACATAAAATAATAATCCTTGACAAGAACTAAAATTGTTAAAAGTTCGATTCTTTATATACTTCGATGAAAATACCCGAGAACAACATCTCATTTTGAAAATTTTTCATTTCTTTGAGAATTGAAGTTTCAATAATAAATGGTGTTGTCCAATACGTCTTAACCTATTGTATTAGACTAGAAGCTGATTATCAGTCTATCTGCTATTGACTAACCAGTGGATTTACTATATCCGCTTACCTTGAACTTGAAGCCTTGTAAGAAAAAGTAGTAATTGTAACATCGAGCTAATATCGTGCAACTGTCATATTGAATTATATAAAAAGTATATATGCCTTAGTTTAGTACTTTGTTGCCATTATGTTCTCTTGCAATTACTATTTGAAAGCTGCTATAATCGAAGTTTTCTCTCTTTTGAATGCTACAAAAATGCACCAGAATAAGCTAATGACCAGGTAAGACTTTGGCCATTATCCAGGTATTGATCTTTAAAGTTTTCATTTTCGAAAAACTGATAAGATAATACAGGATCAAAAAGAGCGACGTTCAACATCATTATACCTTTCCATCCATCCTCCACATTGTTAACAATTCCGGACAATTTTTGTTCCCATTCTTCTCTTACAAACGTTGGAGATCTTACGAAAGAAGATGCTGGCGTTATTGGAATTGCATGGATCATTTGAATATATTGTAGCTCATTCCCGAAATAGGTAGTATGATCAATTTTATTCTCAAATAAGATCCCACTAACTTTATTTCGGATGAATGATTTTGGTTGAGTAGTGTTACTATCTTCGTAAAGAAAGTAATGATTCAACGAAGTATTTAGGATTCCTAATTGTAGGTTTCCAATATTCTCCAAATTTGTATTCCTACTGACTATACCCCACAATTTCAAAGCATAGGCAGAGTTAACATCTTCCGAACTAGATTCTTCATCTTTCCCATCCCCACTCTCAAATAATCCTTTAGCCCAAGAATGGCCAGTAAACCAATCAAAAGATCTAAATTCAGGGAAATATCTATCATTACCGGAAGGGTTAGCGTAATCTCTAATGAGGCATTCTACCCAGTCTCTATTCTGAAATAACCAATCACTATTACCAAGATCAATTTCCACTTTAGCGACTATAGCAGCTGCAATAACATGATATCCATAATGGAAATGATGATCATTATAATACGAATTTCCAAAATCCTGAGAACTTGTACCAGAAGAAATCAATCCACCCCAGGTAGTATCATATACTAAAGGAAGCTTTTGATTATTTGTTACAAATCTATTAATCGCCTCCTTCAATTTTGGTAACAGTTCGTTTACCAATGTATCATCATGTATAATATATTTGCAACAGTACAATATCCATGCATATTTAGCTAATATTTTACCAGAAGTATACATAGAGTCGATATCAGATTCAACTACAACATTCCCTTTCACTTCTCTTGTTGCGGCTTTCTTTATAGCATCTAACACTTTTTCTGAGTAATTATATTGTTTCCCTGGAATTGTTGTGAAAGGCATAAATTCCAAGTTTGATGGGATATCAATTTGCATCTCCAATTCGTTGGTTAGAATTCCCCGCATTTTACCATAAACGGTGGAGTCCATAAAGGAATCTATTAGTCTATTTTGCATTTTATCAGTAAAATGTTCAAGATGATGTGGTAAAGCATAAAGTAAAGTAGTACCATTTGCTGAATTACCAACAATTTCATATTGAAAATTATAGATAGATTTTCCACCAGTTAAACTAGAAGATAGCTTAGCATCAGATGGATAACACCCAGCAGCTAAATCAGTGCGAGCATCACTATTTGGAATTATTTGGAATAAACAATTCTCTGTTTGGTGTGAAGAAGTTATAGTGTGATTATCAACTAGTTGTAAAGAGAATTGCGGATCACTGGAAAGAGTCGAAGTGTATAGAGTCCAAGTTACATTGTTCTCTAAAAGTATTTGGAATTTCCTAATATTAAAACAATTGAATTGGCATTCATTTAATGACTTAATTCCTATTGCACTTTGTAGTCTTGGAGTTAAATTATGATAGATTGCTGAAATAAACCCCATTCCTTGTACTAATGGGAAATGGATAAAAGAGTTTTCGTTATATTTTAACAAGGTCTGAACAGACATATGCTTAATATTTTCTAATTTTAATGAAATGTTGCTTTCTGAGGCCATTTCAGAAGCCCCAAAGATAAAGGTTTTAATATTGGTTGGTGCAAAGTAATATTGAGGAATCTCGGATGTTTGATCAAAGACTCGCTGTTCTTCTCTGACATGGTTTATAGCCATTCCTATATAGGGAGCCTCTTTTGTGTACCATAATGAATACGGATGTGTCCATACTGGATTTGTTTGAGATCCTAATAACATATTACCATAGAATTTGTTCGTCTCAATGGGTGAGTTATCGATTCCCCCGGGCACTGTAACTTCATGGTTAACTCTCTTAAAAGGATTTAAAGGTGGTTCAGTTGATAAAGGTGTATCAAAATCAATCTTTTGTGTTGGCGTACTGATTGTTGTTCTAGTGAAATTTTGCATCATATTTTCTAGTTGAACCATAGTTGAAGAGTCACTCCTTCTGTATTGCTCCATTTGTAAAACATTTGATTGAGGAAGGGAGTTAGCCATTCCATCGTAGTTTCTTGGAGGTAAGCTTGGTTTTCTAGGGCTTACACTTGGATTATTTAAAACTTTAGCATTGGAAGTAGATTCTCTTGAAGGTACAGGAGGAGGGAGTGGAGCTCGGATATGTGATGCTTCTCTACTGGGTCTAGGCGGCAATGCTGGTGACGAGTTCCTTATTGGGCCTTCACTATATGGAGGTGGTCTTGAGTAATTCATATCTTCGAAAGAGTTTGCAATAATACTTGGATTAAAAGCTGAGTTGTTAACGGCTGGAATTGGAACTTGTTCTCTATAATAAGGCATGTCACTGGCATATATTTGCAGCTGTTATCAAAATATATTTCAGTATAGTTCTGTTATAACTGTTTGTTTACTTACATAAAATAAAGATTTATAATAATTGAATATTTTTCCAGTAATATAATAGTTTGAGAAATGAAAAGAATTCAATTGTTATATAGGAGATCATCGTAAACAGATAGTTGAGTGTATATGTGTACACAATGGATCAAAAGAATAGGGAACTATATGAGCTACTACATCAGGAGTTTCGCATTCTGCACTTAGTCTACCATAGAAACAAGAATCAGCATCGAGTCGCTGTTTGGTGGAAACATCTCAATATATTGAAGAGAAATGTGGCACAAATAGTTGAGTTATTGAGTAAACAGAGAGGTTGGAGAGCATTGGATAAGGATAGAGACATTATGTTACTATACAGGCTGATAAATAAATGCATAAAGAGACAAGTTCCCAAAATATTCTATGAGTTTAATGGTGTTATTGCACTAGGTCAGTTCGTTACACTAGGAGTTGTACTGATGGGTACACTAAGTAGAGTCTATTGTTTATACTTGGAGCTGTTGGAATTATATCAGGATAAATTTAAGCAGTTAACTTGTATGGAAGTGAATAAACGTGGAGATATTGCCTATAATAATAAAGCTACAACTACTATAGCTGTTGAAGAAAAGATGCAAAAAGAACTTGAAAGTATATCGAAAGAAGAGCTTGGAGAAGAAGTTTTAGAAGTGATTAGTCTAAATAAAGAGGATATAGTAGATGAGCTTGATGAGTTACCAGAAGTAATACCACGAAAGAAGAGTAAGAAGAAGAGTAAGAAAGGTAAAAATAAATCTGCAATAGATAGTATATTTGGATAATATAATTGCTTTCTTTTAAAATTAATATTAATACATATCTTTATAGAACTTTAAACAAATTTAATATAACGATTAATTAATTATAGTATCGGCCCAATTTGGTAAAACGAATGCAGAAGTATGAATTATTGGATTATAGTACATGAGTTGTCTTTGTTGTTCCTTAGATGGTAATCTGGTTGGTTTTGTTAAATCTAAATCATTGTCTTTAGTGCAGACAATCAAACCTAATTGCCCAGAAGTATAGCTTGGTACCATAGTATAACAATATCTAGTATTTGTGAAGACAGATTTTGCAGTCTTGATTAAATTTTGTAAGTAGTTGATATCTAACCAAACGTTTTCAGAAGCTTGAGCAATTAATATCCCATCCGGTCTCAAGGCATTGTTCAACAATTCAAAATAACCCTTTTGAAAGAATGCTTCAGCAGGACCATCAGCATCTGAACTATCAGTAATAATAACATCGTATTTCATATCAGGATCATCTTTCTTACCAATATCCTCAAGAAATTTGAAACCATCGCATAATTTGACAGTAGTTCTCTTATCATTGAATCCCTTGGACATGTTGGGAAGATATTTCTTGGATAAGCTAATGACAGTTTCATCTATCTCTACAAGTATAGCAGACTCTACACCGGGATGCTTAACGACTTCTCTAAGGACACCACCGTCACCACCTCCGATAACCAAAACTCTCTTTGGATCTTTATGCAAATATAATGGAATATGAGCTATCATTTCTTGATAAGCAAATTCATCCCTCTCAGTACATTGAATAATACCGTCCAGAACAAGGACATTCCCGTATGTAGCACTTTTAAATACCAGTATATCCTGGAATTCACTCTTCGATTGATGTAATATCTTTTCTACTCTAAGAGTAAATGCTTGTCCAGGAAAATGCTCATCGCTGATCTCTCTAAACCAGCCATCCACAATACATGGATGTTCCATCACTTCACTGTTAGTCATGCTCCCACCCTCAATTCTAACTAACGATAGACAGTACTACCATCAGAAAGTATCTCTCAATAATTGAATCTTCGATGTTTTCATTATGAGATTGAAAATTTTCACCGAGTTTCTTGAAGAATTTTGCTTATTGTTATTCAATTTTATTGGATTTAAGTGTGCTCCGTTGTGTTGAGTGAATGTTGATGTGGATGATCAATGGACTCTGTTTCTAGGAATGTGTCTGATACTGGATCTAATGGCCAAATCTCAGAGCCTGATAAGCGTGGGAAGAGTAACCAATTATCCGAGTTGATTGTTGAATCGCAGATGTTACAAGATGAGATCAACAGTATCTTTGCTAAACTGAGTAGTATCAATAACCAGACCAAGAACGATATTGATGAATTCTGTTGCATTTACGAAAGCAGTTTCAACGATGGGAATTAACTTTCATTGTATCTGAGGAAACGAATTCACTTCATGTACATAAATAATAATAATATATAATATAATACAAACATATGATCATTTTCATACGTGTAACTACATATCCTTGTCATATAAGAAAGACATTCTCTATTATCTTTTTCTTCATAAATATGCCTCTTAAAGGTTCTTGAGAATAGATAGCGTTACATGACTAATTTCAATTCTTCCTTCTTCCCACAAATTAGAAAAAGAAGAGCAGGATCTTAACCATAAATGCATCATCAACTCCCTACTATCTCTTCCTTGGTCCACGAATAGGTGGAGGTGGTTTTGACTGCGGACCTCTTTTGAATAATGGTGCATTCTTTAACATATCTGGAATGACAAAGAACCTTATATGAGAGCCTCGAACAAATACATGATCCATACGGGACACTTTACTATCGGTTCCTGTAACAGTAACATCTCGTAACTGTATATTCATGTTATCTTCACTTTCAATGAGCTTCCCACGATAAGTCTCTCCATTGCTCAACTCTACAGAGACCACATGGCCCTGAGCTTCATTCAAAAGTTTCAAAGGAATACTACTGCCACTCATTTTATTCTCTCCTGGTTAGCACAATATAAACTATCCCCTATATATATAGTATCCAATTTATTAGGCTTCGATACAACTATTCAATGTCACATAAGTTTTCATTTTTCCAATTTTTTGGTTTTAATTTAATAATGAAAAATTATCTTATAAGCTAAAATACCTTTAAAACATTTCAGCTTCTATAGCATCCTTAGATATTCTTTGGGATCACTACAACTAACAATGGATGTGTCCTTTGAGCGTGTGCAATTAGACTTTGTTCGAGAATTGTCTTCTCAAATCTGTTCATTACAGGTACAATCTAATATCTTCTGTTTTGCAATAAGGTCTGGTGAAATATATATAATTGATCTGGATAAACCATCACAAGTCTCAAAATTTAAAGTACCTTTAGTAGATGACTCAGATATTGAGAAAATATTATCTATATGGTTAAATCCCTCCGGTACAAGATTATTTATAAAGACAAATTTCGCTAAATATTACACATTAGATATTGAATACATTTTAAAGAACAGTAGCAATGACAATTCGAATTGTCTGTTTACTGTGAAAGAATTAGTGAAAAAAAATTTAGATATAAAAGTTGTGTATTGGGTAGATTCAGAAGTATTCTTATGTGGCTCCACTGATGGATCTGTTTACTATGTGAAGTTCAACTCGAATCCTAATTCAAAGAAATTCTATTCACAAGTCATTAAGGTATGGCAATCCACGTCTAATTCACAAATTGACGGTATCTTATGGAACCCTGCTGAGAAAAAACTAATAATTGCATCTAGGGATAAAATAAGATATTGGAAATATAAGAGTCCCAATATCAATGATCTTATAGAAATGATAAAGTCGAATAAACCAACAGAAGTTGAGAGGTTCGAAAAATTGAAGTATGAAACCAAGAATAAATTTGTATCTAATTTGAATAGATTTGCTTGGTTGACTAATAATGGGATAGTATATGGTGATTTAACCTCTTCAAACAAAATAATATCCAACGCAAAGATTTTATTATATATTGAACTACCAGAGTCAAAATTCCATATAAGGGACATTATTCTTACAACTTACCACCTAATTATATTAAGAGGTCATTCTGTATTGATCGTAAATTTACTGAATAATAAACCTGTTTTTGAAGAAGCTGTCATTTCAGAATCAAAAACTAACGATTTTACGAATTTAACAAATAATACAGTTCAAGAAAAAGTCTTGGGTCTTACTTCTGATATCTCTATGAATAGTCTTTCCACATTTTGGTGCTATTCAAACTCTAATATATATGAACTTATACTTCAAAATGAGGAAAAATCAGTGTGGAAATTACTATGTCAACAGAATAAATTTGATGATGCATTGAATTTGAAGAGCTTAGATAAATCAGAGAAAGATCTAATAAACTATTATAAAGGTCTATTTCTTTTTGAAAATCAAATGGATAGTTCTTTGTTTGATGCAGCAGATGCGTTTGCTAAATCATCATCTGTTACAATAAACACTATAGCCTCAAAATTTATGAGTCATAAAGATAAGATAGATAATATTCACTGGGTAGAAGCTTTACAGATTTATTTAGTTACAAAACTAGACATGCTTGATGGAAAAAATAAAATGCAAGAAACATTACTATCTTCATGGATTGTTTGGAATTATATGAAGATACTACATATAATTGAAGAGAAAATATCTAACGAAAAATTGTTAGAGAATATAAAATCTCTAAATAAACAGAAGACCGAGATTGAAAGTTCACTAAAGCAATTCTTGGATAAACATGTGAATTCACTAGATCCTCCTACAATATATGAAATAATATCGCAACAAAACCGAACTACTGATTTATTATATTTTGCAAAATTGATTAAAGATTATCAATATATTGTTGCTCATTGGATCAAACAAGAAAATTGGTATGAAGCGCTGAAGGCTCTACTTCAATGTAGAGATACAGAAATGATTTACGAGTATGCAAGTATCTTACTAATAAATTCACCTGACACTACAATTAATGCTTGGATGAGAATAAGAGAAATTGATCCTGTTAAATTAATTCCATCCATTTTAACTTATTTTACCAATTTCCAAAAATTACAACAAAATAGTGTACTTCAAAAGGCATTCTTTTATGAGAACTATGCCTTAACATATTTAAGATGGAGTGTGAAGGAATATCATCCAGGTACAAGCATTATATATAATACAATTCTTTATATGATGATTGTAAGCGGAGATAAAAGACCAGGAATAATTAAGAGGAATAGTGGTAACTCTGAAGATTGCCTACAACAGCAAATAACAACAGATGATAGGGATGAAACTGAAATAATAGATTTCTTGAAATCTCAACAAGGTAAATACGACCAGGAGTTTATTCTCAGACTAAGCTTGCGTTTTAAAAGGAACCAAGTATCGATTTATCTTTATACGAAAGTTAGATTATTTGAAGAAGCTGTAATCTTGGCTCTTAGAAATAAGATATTAGATTCAGCAAAACGAATTATCAATGAAATAGATGAAGATAGTATAATAACGGATAATACCTCAACAACTAAACGAAAAATAAAGAAACTGAAGAAAAGATTATGGTTAATGGTAGCTAGAGAGCAACTACATGATAGTAATCCAAATATTGACACTAAGGAGATATCGAGACTTATTATAAGTGAGTCTAATGGATTAGTAGAAATTAATGATTTATTACCTCTCTTTAATGAAGCTACCACAATTGCAAATGTAAAAGATGAGTTAATAAAGAGTTTAGAAAATCATAGTAAGTCCATAGTAAATATTTCTTCTGATATTAAGAAGTCACTAGCATTGAAAGATTCTATTAAAAAGGATATACAGGATTATAAAAAGAACTATCAAATATTGGAGCCTGGTATATCTTGCAGTATATGTGAGAAAATATTACAAAGTAGGAAATTTTTAGTGTTCCCATGTGGTCATTGCTATCATTCTGATTGTCTTATTAAGTCTATTCTTACATCGAATGATTACTCTTTGAAAAGCAGAATTGAAAATATACAAAGAAAATTGAAGAAGGATAGAGGATCTCTCAATTTGAAAGAATTAGAAGAAGTAATGATAACGAAATGTTATCTCTGTAGTGATCTCAATATCAACACGATTGATGAACCATTGTCTATAAACGATGATGAGCAAAATAAATGGTCACTATGAGACTCACCCGAAGGAGAAAAGTGATGAATAGTGAAATTAGAAATGGTTACTCTCCAGATATATAAGATCAATATATAGGCAAAAAATAAGAATAGATAGATTATATAAACTTCATTTAAGTTTTATTTTTCTCTTAAGTCTCCAAAAACAACAATACAACAACATTCACTTAACAAAAATCGTAGCTTGAAAAACTTCTCCTAGCCCAAGAGTTTATATTCCACTTCATAATACCATATTCAGTACCAATAATTAATGAACTCCCGTTACCATCTTCAATCCAATCAATACCAGAAATGTTATTTTCCTCAGCAAAATCATTATTTGAATAATCTACAACGGTATTTAAAACGGAATGATCAAAGCTTCCATTAATTGGATAAGTAGATTCCGAAGTTGCTAATCCATTTAATGTATCGAATATTTCATCTTCTTCCATTATATTATTGTTCTGAGGGATTCTTGAAGTATTTATGGTACCAATGCCATGATTATAAGGGTTATGAGCATTCTCCGTATCATGAGCAGTAATTTCGGGATCAATTAAATTTCCCTCTTGTGATCTAAGAGAAGAAGTGGAAACTCTCCGAATTCTGAAAGTTGACATTCTGTTATGTTCTAAATTAGACAATAAGTTTTGTTGTTGTAGTGATGAAGCGGAAGATGAAAGAGATGCAGATGATGAAGTTTCATGCGATAAGTTATTAACTACCTTTGGATATGGTAGAATATGTGGTTCTAAAAATTTAGCTGGAATTTTTCTTGCGGATGTTATCCATGGTTCTTCTTCATTAGATATACCATTATTATTCTCATTATCTTTATTATTAATGGACGTATATGAAGGTGATTGCATGTTCAATCTCGTTAAAGATGACGGATTATTTTGTGAATATAAATGAATGGAAGATTGAGTTGAATTAGCCATTGAATCAGCTGAGAAGATTGAAGGTTGAATGTTTCTTCTTGAGTTATAAAATGCAGATGCTTCATTTTCGATATTCTTCTCTGATTCTGATGATAATTTATCAGGAACTAATATAACTTGATGGTTACCAAAATTTCTCGTATCTACCACATGGACTCTTCCTTGATGTTCTGAAATGAATAATAAATCATCTAATCCGTAACTGAAACGACAAACTCTAAAGGCACCATTATGAGTATGTGGTCTAGTTGAAGAGATTTCAGCTAATGGAGAAGAAGTATTTCTGATGTCATAGACCAAACAAATACCATTTTGAAATAAAGTTGCAAATTGTAAGTCATTTTCAGAAAAACAGTTATAGAATCCATGATCACCATTTGTTGCTTCAATAATACTATTGTCATAAAGATTCTTGTTTCTATTGCTTATGATATCATTTGTAAAATCTATATATTGTGTTTGGTCAGGGAAATTATATCTTGAAGTTGATTTTATCTTATTAAATCTTGAACTTCCCCATTCGGGTTCATTATCATATTGTAAAGAAAATTGATTCATAAGCTCATTTTTTCTGTATATGGCAAATTTATTTGAATCACCAGAGACTACCATACTGTTACCATCATGAGAGAGTGCAGCATTATTTAAAGGAAATTTCAAATCTGAGTATCTCTTGACTAATTCAACATCTCTATTACTTATATTGCATTGATAGATATGACCATCATTATTACAAGTATATAGATCATAATTTTGAGTAGATTTATTATGCAATGTCACACAATTATTGATAAATTGACCTAATATAACAGTCATAGATAGGTCATTTGCTTCGTTATGTATTGAGAGAACTCCCTTCCATATCTTTGGGTTTGAATAGTTACTACTATCGGATAAAATATTTCTATTTGGAATTCTAATAGGATCTGCAGGAGATGGGAATGGATCCGACGTACTTAGATCATGTTGTAGTTTGTTCCAATTTGTTGGGAATCCCCTATCATCAGATCCCACGAGACCACCACATGCAGTGAGACCATTTTGTTCAGTAAAACATCTTGGTTTGAAATTAAATTCTACTAGTTCTTCTGTAGGCACATTAAAGTTTTCTCGAAGACCTCCTTTATGTTTCCTCATATAGTTTCTAGAGTCTCTTCGTTTTTTCTGATTGTAATAATATGTCATACTATCCGCAGCATCATAAGTATCTCTATAATTTGTATTCAGTACCCTTATAGAGTGGTCATAAATATAATAAAGTTTACTCTTGTCTCTCGAGTAAGGCTTAATACAATCCCGCAGCTGCCAATGATTTATAGTTACCTTCGCATCATATAATTCCAGTCCAGGCATTAAATAGTTCTGAAAAATCTTATCTGAACCAGTATTGAGATTCTCATCTTCTAAATCATCCAAATGATTCAAATTACTTGCAATAGTCATAGCTCACCCCTTTGATCGATACCTTATTTTGTTCCTTGAATATTAACTTGTTTGCAAATTAGAAAAAATAAACAGTTAAAACAATTAAAACGGTAATAGGAAATCAGTATTCTTTATCCGAAATACCTTTCCTTTATATACCACAGGCCCTTCTTTAACCGCTGTATTTTGATGATTGAACCCTCTTCTCTTACTCATCGTCTTATTTTTCTCCCTTCAATGCGCTAAAAGTGATTTCCCTAAAAAAATAATTAAATCCGTAATATCGAAAGCACGTGATTTGTGGATAGTAACTGTTGCGAATCGGATAGAAGCAGTGCTATTTCAGGCTCATGAGTAGTCTGGCGGCGTCGTTGTCTGTCTCCTGTGGTTGGGTAGTGGTGGGGGAAGGTATCTCTAGAGAATTGTCCGGTTTGGATCTCTCCTGGAGCTGTCTTGGTGGGATATTGCTCCAGTCTTCTTCTTCTGTTTCAGATCCATGGCCATGCTTGGTGTCGTTCTTAGCTGGAGGCGCAAGACTGTAGTCGCTGCCTTGGTTAGATAGAGTAATTGTATCAAGTAAGTTTGGGACTTCTTCTGGAGATCTGAATACGATGTTTGGTGATGAGATGGGTAATGTGGAACGAATTCCGGATTCTTTGGATATCGATAGTCGTGATGAAGATCTTCTCGATTCCATTTCATTAAAAGGTGTAGCCACTTTATTGGAGTTGTTGTTCGAGAGTGTATGTGATAATAAAGGGATGCTTGGAATCTTGTTACTCTCCTGGTGTTGTTTAGTGAAATTAGATACTTTTGAACTTGCACGACGACTTCTATTCTTGATCAAGGGTCTAACTTTGGAAGCCAACAATTCTTTTTCAAGTACTTTTGGAGATGGTGGAGACCCAGTCTTGCTTGAGTTGCTCTTGATGTGATCGTATACTACCGTTGAGTGCCTCCTATCAAATGAATATAAGCCTGTTGATTTGTTTGGAACTTTTATAAACTCATGTTCTTCCTCACTATCCCGGTGATAATCTTCTTCGTCTTCATCATCTTCCTCTTCATCATCAGATGCTAATGCATTTTCATCAATGTACAATACTTTTGGTATACTTTTACTTGTGGTGGCAATAGTAGGGGTACCATGATCCTGTAGCTTTTTCTTAATCATTCCTGAACTGCCGCCATTTGCATTACTACTTTTCCTTCTTGATTCAAGTATACTATTATCTCTAACTTTAGCATTCAATTTATTAGTCATATCCCTTTCTTCTAAAAACTTATCCTTTTCTACTTCTTTTATTGACCATAAACCCCAGCCAATTTTTTCAAAAATTATAGAATTTTCTATATCTCCAGTTTCCATTGCAGTCATAATGACTCTTCTCTGTTTAGAAGTTGATAAATCCTTAAAGTTAGGTATTTCTTCACTTAAAGCCTGTGTAATGTAACGTATAGCTAGAGGGCCACGTTTCAACAGTAAGCTAGATAATTTAGTAGGGGATACTATTTGTGGTGCTAAGTGGGACTCGGTAGATGTCAGAGGAACCGTTTGGTTTACTGCTTCTTCTTCTTCTTTCAAATCCATATTTTATTCAGATGCTTATAACTGTATATATGTTCTACTTAACCTTTTTTTTTTGTTTTTTTATGAGCACTCTCAATTAACTGCAATAATACAACCTTGCAACTAATCACAGTACACTATTAGTAACTTACCTGTACTCTCTCTAATCAATACCACTTAACCTTTAAAAGTTGTTTCGAAGATCCAAAATTCGTTTTTCTATGCGTTGCAAAAATGAAAAATATCTCTGGCGTAATATTAAAGGTTATAAGGGCATTAAGAGCATGCAACAAGGTAAAGGAACTGCGTATTCTCAGTGATATGCTGTGATACTATACCGTTTTCCATTAACTAATTATATAATGATTTGAACAAGAACTAATTTTAAATGAAAAATGATTAAATTAATAAGCTTTTATGAAGAAGCAAGAAAAAAATGATTTTAGAATATATTAGTATACAGATGATTTTGCTTTTATGATATCCAGAAAATTTTGTGGAATAACATCACTGTATTTGATTCCACTTTTGGCTCCAATCATTGATTTTTCCCAGTCATTTCGTGATTTTGTACTCAATTGTCCTCCATATTGGTATAAGCCATATATTAAATCTTCATGATTAAAATGAAGTTGTTCCTCTTTCGTATGAGCTAGTTGGTCTTCTCCTATGCCAATCTTGGCAATATCAAGAATTATCTTGGCGGTAAGTCCCCATAGATCTCTATGAGAATTTGCATATTCTGGTGTTTCTTCTTCTGAACTTAAATCTTCTATACATCTTAACCAAGTCATATCATTCGCATTGTCTACAGGATAGTGGTAATGTTTTATATTCCAAGTCAATCCACCCCATTTATGCATATATTCCTTATGTGCAATATATTCAGGTTTATATTTCTCTTTCTCGTTCTTAGGAAGTAAATGAGACACTAAATCCACCATAGGTACCGAGAATATCGACGATGTTTCACCTGGGTTCAACTTACCAAAGAAATTTCGAACATTTAATGGTGTTTGATATATGTCTTGTTTCTTTTGATGTACTGAATTGTTGTAAAGAAAGCAAACCATTGGTTTGACACTTAGTAACGATCTTGATAAATAACAGGGAATTTCAGTAGTAATATTCTCTATCTTCATATCGTACTCCTTTTGTAAAGCGTCTGCATCCATGGGCAGTCCAATTTCCTCCTCTGCTTCTCTTCTAGCAACTTGTTCAAAAGTTTCCCTTTCATTATCTGCTTTCCCTCCAGGAAATGAGACATTACCAGAGAAACTGCGAAGACTCCTAGATCTCTTAGTTAAGAGAACTCGAAGTTCACCTCTTGTACCAATAAATAATAAAACAAGTACTGCTGATCTTCTATTTATGGGCCAGACTGAATTAACTGGATATCTCCTCTCATTTTTAAATCTTTTAAGGTTTTCCAACAGATACGATGGCTTAAACATAGTCAATCGCTTATTCCAACCACCTTGGAGTAATGTAGATAATGCTTGAGACTATATAAACTCTTTACTAAATCCTTATATATTCTATTCCTTATTTATTTTTATTATTCCATATGATGAATAAGAAAACGCGTTAAATTTGACCAAGCTGTTAGGCAATTGTTAAAAGTTTGCTCAATAAAAAGAATTGATCTGCTGTAAACGTATATATATATGTGTGTGTGTGTGTCTATTGATGAAGCTCAATCTTGATTGTGTAAGTTATAACAAAAGATAACGAAATGAATAATACAATATACTGAATCATAAAAAATATGGACAGGCAATCCATTTGTAAATGAGAACCATTCACAGGTGTGAAGAAAGCAGTGAAATAGACTTGAGAGGTAGAACATGGCATTGACCAAGTCAAAATCATGACAAATTTACCAATTTTCGTCTCCAACCAATCTATACGATATAATTTATTAGCCCAAATGATTCCAATAATAGGTGTAATAATCAATCTGAATGCAGTCATTAACAAAGCAGATTTTATGAAACCTTTTGGTAATTTGTTGATTTGTAGTCTTGCCAACGTTCCTCCTAATAATAATAATCCCAAAGGAATACACGCATTGCCGATATATGAAGTAAAATCCATAAAGAAGTTCAATACTGGCTCTCCATCTGGGGCCTTATGTACATGAACATACGTAGAAATAAAACATGCTTTTAGCCAAGGAATCAGCGCCACAATAATACCCAGCAGAGCACCCAATGAAGCTGGTCTACAAAAATTTATAAGGAAATAATTCACCCATCCTAATTTATGGTTGATCATGAAATTGTTATATCTTCTCTTTAATACAGTAAAGTTAAAGCTTTTATTGTCTTTTGGTTGTGAAAAATTTATTGATCTTGAGCTTCCATCTATTTTATTAGTGCTTGATCTTCTAAACTCAGAGTTCGTGGCATTCACATTCTTTTCACTGAATTCCTCAGTGACACCAAATGGAAGAGTTAAATCTAATTCACCAGTATTTATTTTTTCAACAGCGCTGTAAGTGTTTAATAGTTCATTATTTGCTATATTGTTCCCATTCTGTCTTGTATAGAACCTCTTTGGTGTAATGTTTACTACTTTTTGATATCTTTCAATTGAGGTTTGATGTTCCACAATTGGAGGACATGAAAATATACTAGCAGTTCGATAGTTTTTATTGTCACTAGCAAAATGTGCTATTGGAATTTCTGGAATTGGATGAGTTCCATTATTAGTATTCTCGGAAATATCAGAATTAATACTGCTTAGAATGCTCATATTGCTTGTCCCCAAGCTATCTAGATGTTCTACTTTCAATGGATTATCAGAAGTAGCTTTCTCATGAGCAGATGTCAATGAAAATAAACTTTGAGAATTATTTGCAGACTCATTATCATTGTCATCAATATCTTGTTTACTAAGAATTGATTCTTCGTCTTTAATAGATTCTCTAAAGTCCAAACCAACCATTCTCCACATTCCAAAATTCATCATTAAGAAACTTTGAGTAAATAAAAAAATACAAGAATAGGCCACACCTTTATCAGCTTCAGCTTCGGTAAATATATTCCCACTCGCTCCTAGACTTTGAACATAAGCAATGGGTAAATCAGAAATATTAGGGAATAAACCAGCGAATATCATGCTCCAAAAGAATTTCTTTGGTACGTTTGTAGTATAATTTGTTAGCAATGCACATGTGGCACCAAAGCAGAATAGTATAACTGCAGAAAGTATAATGACGCCAACTTCTTTAATATCTCTCCATGAAATATTAGTTACGATTTTATTAAAAGTTAAACATGGTAAGATAGCATTAACTACCATATTAGATATTCCTTTAGCAGTTTGCATTGATACAATATTGTACTTTGCCAATAAAAATCCAACAAAGATAATAGAGTAAATTTTAAATATTGGTTTTAAAGCTACATAAATAGCTGCACCTAGATCCATAGACATGTGGTTTTATTGGTTAAATTTTAGCAAAGGGAAGCAATGTGTTTTATTAGAAAGCTATAGATGGTATGATAAGGAGATATTGATCTTAACTTATAGGTACCATAGCCATTGAGATGATTGACACAACAGAAGATGAGAAATTACTGTTATATAACAAAAATATTATCATTGAGTGCATCCCATAAGTAAATGGTTAATAATAAGCTTATGAAAAGAGAAGTTATATAGTTCTTAATATATATAACATGAAAAGCTTTTCGAGAATCTTGGCATAACGAAGAAATAATAATCTGTCGCTTCAACGTAGACTCTACTCCCCATAATTCAAAACAAGAAAATCCATCAGAAAAGACTCGTTCTTCTCCTTTCCTTAGTAAAATCACAGCAGGGACACATCAACTAAACAAGCCCTACGTTCAAACTTTATTCTTGGATAATTAAGCGTCTGCTCATGTAATCATTTATTGTTTTGTGCTTGGCATTTTAACTGAATAAATTTGACGTTTTCGGATGAGAAAATGGCGCACGGAGCACTGTCGTCCGAGTTCTATAGTATCGAAAGTTTTTGGAATATTTGTAGATGGGCTTTAGTATTCATCATTGTCAGGGATATGTGGTGATATTACTAGGTTGAGCATAGTGGTGATATACTGATCTTTAAGCCTTTGAAAATGGAAAATGGCGAGACAAAAACAGGTTTCTTCGAAGAAATTACTTCACAATTGTTTAAGTAAAAAAGGGAAAACGATAAACAAGCACGGTTCCTATAGTTGTTATAAGAAATGTTCGTAGAGCTGTATTTTTTCAAGACAAGTCATGTTAAGTGCGTAGACACTATTACCCTACTACAGATGACCATGCTGAAATGTATATATACTATTTGACCTGATCTTAAATAGGAGTTAGTGCTAATATTCAACTGAATGTTTTGCATAATACAAAGCAAGGGGAATTGTAGTATATAACAGTATCCTTGTCAAACTCATGAGTTGTTTTATTTTATCAAGATGGAAACATTTGTTGGACATCACAGATCTGACGCTCATAACAGTCATAACTAACACAAAATCGCTGAATGGACCCAAGCTAGGTCTTTATAAACACAGTAAATTCATCAAGAGTACTTCCAATTATTGCAACTAAATAACCAATGCTTCAACATGTTGTTTCGTTTTTGACATTATGTAGGATCTATCATTTCTTCAATATGCAGAAAATGCTTCCATGAATAATAAGCAGGGCGAAATTTTGATAACATATAAATGGAAGAAACAAAAAAGAGAACTACGAAATATTTTTAGAAATATGGAATAATTATATATTCATTTTTATGTAACCCAGAGTTGATTGTTCAATAAAAAATTATGCTGACCCTAGTTGTGAAGTTTTTTCCTTCTCTTCGTTATCTTCTCGTAGGATCTGGTGAAACTTATGGTTTCGTCTGTACAAGCGCTCTATCTAGTTATTCGTTCAATGGTACGACTCCTATTTCTTCTTGTTTGTTGATAAATGCAATATCAAGACTTATCTTTAATAGTAAATTGATACTTCATATCTCATATCGTATATGACTACTATAAATATTATACCAAAAAAGGAAGACTTAACAATGCTTTTTAAAAGAAGACTAAAACGATGATAAATCACAATCTCTCAGCACTGTAATACACGTGTGTTTTTACATAGAGTTAAATTTTAGAATAAGTGGACAATAAGAGAAGAATTTATTTTACACCTAGCAATTATAGTTTTAACCAATAGTATACTATCTTAAATAAAGTTTTTGGCGCAGGTTATCTATATATGTTAAAGCATTAAATGGAGTAGATATATTTAATATAATACTATTAATATACGTTGTAAATTGTTATGAGTACAATAAACATAGTTGTTATTGACTAGTTAGTTTTTAATACTAACTTTATATAAAGTATATACATATACTACAATGCTGTAATTATAGCTTGCTATCATTTTATTTCATTTTCCTTGTTAGGAAATCACCATAAATTAGTTTCATATTAAGCTGTCAGAGATTTCACCTTTACAAATTATAATGTGTGGGAAACCAGTCTTATATTACTGTGGACAAAATATACTTTCCAACAAAAACCCAAAAGCATCTTATCATGATTATATATATATATATATATATATATTGGAACAGTATTATATTGTGACACTTACACTCACTAAATTAATCAAGGGAATATACAAATAATCAATCCTGACGAAATTATACAATAGAATGTTTGAGACGTTATAAAATATAAGGAATAGAAGTACAAGAAAATTTATACTCTATTAGAGCATAGAAATGGAAAAAGTATATAAAGCAAGAAGATATAATTGTATGAAATTTGTATATTTTTCATGTCTTGTTACTTCTGTCCTCAGAAAGACAAGCAGACAATTATAATAAACAATTATTATTAATAAGTAAAAAGACTATGTTAGAGTCCATTCACAGCGATAAATCTATTGTTTATGAATTTATGTTCATTCCTTCAAGCTGTGTTATGCAGTATGACTCAATGAAATAGTGTTTCAATTACAATCCTTTCAAAAGGGTACAGTCGCCGAAACTTCATAATCGACATATATTGGGTGTATTATATTTTATGAACAATAGATTTTCCACTATGGATAGATTCTAACATGGTTGATTTTAGTTAAGTTTCTTGTTTGTAATTGCCTGCTTGCTCTTCTAATATCAAAAAATACAAGACTGTAAAATACATTATCAATTATACACAAATTTACTTTGTTTATATAATCTTTTCACATAGATGTTCTAACTCACTATAGTTGTTTTTTGCGCTTCTTCTACTCCTAGTTATGTATGACGTCTCAAACAAATCTATTGTATAATATCGCCATTAGAGATTATTCATATAATTTCTTGGTTTAAACAAAGTAACCGTAAGTAGAACAACATATTATTGCTCCAATAATATTGTATACCGCTATATTCTGGATTATAATTGATTGTATAAAATATGTCCAACACTTAAAGTTATTAGCTTCTCAGCTATTTTCTAAGATAAATATTTTTTTCTTTGAGGTTTACATATTGAAACGAAGTATGTACAAATTTTGAAAAAATTCTAAAGTTCATCAAAGGATGATCTAGAATCCAACCTTCAAGAATGGCAGAATTATGTTATTATCTATAATGTAGTAAGAACTGGCTTGAAATTATAAGACACAAGCAGAAAAAGCTAGATAATAACTTTGATATCCATTGTGCTGTAATATAATAGTGTATTACTACCTATTGATATATATAGCATTTGGGTTACTTTGTATAATCTAAATTTGGCAAAAAGTGAAAATTTTCTCTAAAATGGATTTGTGTAAACATTCCGTAGTATCTAATTATCTCCCTTTAAGTAGATAGAAAAATTAAATAGGATTCATAAGATCATTGTTGTACATTTATGATAAGCTTGTCTATTGCTAGTCAGGTGGACTTGAATGCCAAAAGGCAGGTATAACTGCTTATTATTATGTGCTATTGCTTTAGATATTTACATTCAAGAAAAAATAAAGAGGTTAAGAAACAAGAAAAAATTTAATAGTTTTGTTAAATATAATAAACTTATTCTCCTTTTGATTCAAGAGTAATTGTTAGCGTTATATTATATTAATATTTCTTTAATCATATCGGAAATCTAAGGATTTAGGTAAGCTATCTTTTCCAATAAACTAAATATTTAGAAGACAGAAATATAGTTTATGCTCTTGAAAGGCAATTGCTTTTGGGAGTCTATAAAATAGTAACCCATAACAAAGGATATAATTAATGGATTATACAGAGTGCTACTACATGCAACTTGGAATAGTACTTATTGGCGATTGTATGACGATATGGATGAGTTGGTAGACATAATATGTTATTCCGATAATGATTCTAAACTTCTATATCTTTTTTTATATAATATACAAATTACAATAATGGTAAATTTTTTGATGATCTTATCACAAAATTCGATCATCTTATATACTTTTTATTTTACACTAATTTACAATTTTGCTTAAAAGTTTCGTGACATTCATGTTTTACTTTTCATTCGATTATGTAACAAATATGCAGTCTTGTGTTTCCTTTGTACCACAGTCATATTAACCTATCGTTTCACCATAATTCAATTCTAATATTCGCCCGAATAAGCTAAGCTATGTGACAAAAACGTTTCAACAGTATTACTTGATAATACATTAATTCAATAAGTATTTAAGCTTATAATAACCTAACATGGGGTAAATGATGCCAGTTATGACAATTTTGTTAAATTTCAATTCAAAGTAGTACAGTCGTATTTACATATCATTTCATCACAGCGCTCAATCTTTTTAATGTTCGCCTGATAGGGATAATATATGTCAATATTATATGAACTCCAGCATTAATAGATTTCAATGGATGTATTTTGCCGAAACGTCTTGTCGCACGTTACAAAATGTTTAATAACTCCCAAATCAACATGTATATGTCTTAACATTAGTTTCACAATGTAATTCTTCCTATAAAAGGGTGGAATATAACTAAATATGCATATGAATAATCCCTACAAGCATGCCGATACAAATAAATATGGGTTGTGGGATTCAATTTGAAAAACTTTATTACCTTTAGTTATACACATACTTTTAGGTATTTCCAATTAATCAACCTAATTAATGCAAACACTTAAATAATATTAGATTATTGAATCAAATATTAACAATTTTTTCCTACTTCACCGTGCCTGCTTCCATTCCAATACTACACCAAGAAAATAATAGTACATAGCAATCACTGCTGTTTGTTGTACACAGCTAGACTTTTCCATTTTCCCTTTAGACAAATATAAGCACAACTTAATTTTCTTATTTTCTTGCATCTTGCTCGTAGGTATGTAGACAAAATATCAACAGAGGGGGGAAACCGTACTCTACAAGATATGTGACAACTGCATTCCCAGCTAGGTATGCCGCTCAGTTTTTACTTTGTTGGAAATTTAAACTGCCTTGCCGTAATACCTGATAAGAATGGAATACACAAACCAAAAAAAAAAAAAGTCTTAGCGATATTTTTTTTATATTTTCATATATATTTC
>JAJLXZ010000031.1:0-100260 GCA_030571575.1 Kazachstania viticola
TCATGTAAAGGAGTGGGAACATTCGACGGCATGGCTTGTAGTATCTGGGGTTGTTAAGAATATTTTTTTGGGAATCACAACATACACTATATGTTTGGAAAGAATACCAAACTTCAGTCTACTAGCATGGTTAAGAATAAAAGTTTCTAAGAATGTAAGAAAGGAAAATTAAAATATATTTGCTTGATGGTAAACTTTAAGCTAATTTCAATAATATACTGGAAATATATGCTTTTTACGTTTTTATATAACATTTTACATAATTGCTACAAAATACTTGGAAATGCTTGAACTGAACTTTGTTAAACTAAAAAGTCAATATACTAATTTTTGAAAGAGTAACTAGAAAACATATTACCTATATTCCAAAACATTTTTGTTAATTGATTTATGAAATAAGACCATAGAGAAACCACAATAATTATTATATTTTTAAAAAAGTGGCATAACAGAACTACATCAGCCGTATTGCAGTATAGTATTCATTTTATTATTATTATTTCTTAAAACATAAATAAATAAGATCTACTGGTATGCTCACTTTTCTTCCTTTCCTATCATACTTTTATAGTGAGGTTTATATTTCCTTTCTTTGTAGCTCACATTGAAATAGATCCTATAGTTCAATTACAATATGGTATCCGATTGATTCTTTAGTTTTTGTAAAGTAAGAGCGGTAATAGATGAAATGGTGTTAGACATATTTTTATAAAGTGAGAGATACTTAATTTTATTTAGTTATTGCTTCCTTCTTTTTTTTTTACATAAAAATGTATATCTAATAATAATAAACCATAAAGGTCTTTATCAAAGTTGATCAGAAATACATATCCTTTTTATATGTTTATTTCTGACAATATTGATTAGAATTGATCTTGCGACTCATTCTTTGTAAGATCCTATATTCTGTGATTTAGGGGCAGGGGCTTCGACTAATTCACATAATACATGATTTGCGCTTTCTTAATTAGTTACTCTTATCCCCAATTAGGATAGTAGATCAAACCTTGTATGGGCATAGTAGTTTCATATACTCTCCTATTTAATGACTTACCAGATAATATTTCCCATATTATTCTACAGATACTTAGATATCGTTGTAGTAGTAATAAGGTATTTATCGGTCTGTAGTATCGAGTACTAACATATCTTATAAAGCTTTCTTACAATTTCACTAATGTTCATCAATATATCGTAGAGGTTCTACTTACATATTCCAATAAATTTTAACTTTTTGTTCTTGTTTTTAGCTTCTTGAGGTGTCCTGTGGTAGCAGATTGCAATATTCTTGGTGCGACTATGAGACGTTGGATGCTCGATCAGAGTGATGCATGCTTGGCTGTCTAAATATAACGTAGTTGGAGTGAAAGGAATTTTCATTTCAGTTGTCAAATTTTTCAACCAAAGTGATTCTAAAACGGCTTCGCTGGCAGCCATATATTCGGCTTCAGTAGAAGAAATACAAAAAGATTTAATCTTCTTTGAACGCCAAGTAACCAAACCACCAGCCAGATAGGTCAAATACCCCCCCGTAGAACTTGGTTCATCCTTGTGCTCATATCGAGCGGCATGAGAAGCATCAGAAAATGTTTTGAACTGAACTGGAGAACCAGCTTTATACACAATACCTAGATGGCGAGTGGTGTACATGTATTGGGGGAGTCGACGAGCAGCTTTCAGATGAACTTCTCTAGGATCTTCTAGAAATTGAGACAGAAAGGAAACATGATAAGCAACGTCAGGTCTACCAGTGTTGACAGCAAAAAGTAGCTGTCCAATAATGCTTTGATAGTCAGTGATACTATCAACTTTTGGAGCCTTAGGATCAAAATAGTGAAGTTTTGAACCATACGGTGCCGGAACAGGAACCTTCAATGGAATTTGAGATTTAATAGCAGCCTTCGTGATATAATCCTTAACGCTAAGTGTAATTGAGCAGTCAGATGCCTGGGAAATGTTCATCCCTAAGAATTTTGAAATAGGTCCTAAATCCTTCATAGCATAAATTTTCTTTAATTTCAGCTTAATAGATTGGAGAACATCAGAGGAAGAAGCAGCTAGTAAAATATCATCGACATATAAAGCAAGTAACACCAGACCAGATTTATGATACATGTAGTAGAGACCAAACTCAGCATCATTGCGTTTGAAACCAATATCAATCAGAGACTTATGGATTTCTTTATTCCACATGAGAGGGGCTTGTTTTAGTCCATACATGCCACCATGTAATTTCCATACCCAATTAATATGATCTGAGTCTTTAAATCCTGGAGGTTGACTAACGAAAACTTCTACAGAAGAATCCATTTTGCTATTTAAGAAGGCAGTGTCAACATCCATTTGATGGACGAAAAGGTTGAAACAACTGGAGAGAGCTAAAAAGATACGAACAGAATCATATCTAATGACAGGAGCAAAAGTTTCGTTATAGTCGATACCTTCTTCTTGGGTGTAGCCTTGAGCTACCAAACGAGCTTTTTTTCTTCCATCATCTTTGATTGTAAAAACCCATCTAGAACCAAGAGCTCTGCGCCCAGTAGGAAGAGGAGTTAGAGTAAACGTATGATGATTCTCAAAGGAATTGAGCTCTCTATGACAAGCTTCAATCCATTCTTCAGACTCATCACATTCTTTGGCCTGTTTAATAGCTTTTGGAATAAAAGTGGAACTAGAACCAGCAAAAGATAATAGAATCGAAGTGAGTGCAGTATTAGTAGTAGATGGAGGAGAAGTAGGAGGAGATGAGGTAAGACATGGGTTAAGAACTCTAGTTACATGATCATTAACACTATTGGAGTAGGTAATCAAGCCTCCTTCTGATAGATCCGAGTATGGAGTAATCATTGAAGAAGTGCCAATAGTAACAGGAGATTCAGCAACCCAGGGACCTGGGGTAGTGAGTTTATTCTTTTTAGATGGAGGTTCAATAGCAGGAGAAAGGCTTTCATTGTTTCTTTTAGTAGTTTCTGGAAGAGAAAGTAAAGCAGAAACATTAGAATCATGTAAGGAATTAGAATGAGACGTAGTAAAAGAATCAATGTCAGTAGTAAGAGCATCAGTAGTTGATATAGAAGCATTATCGTCAGATATAGAAGCAGCAGAATTATCAATAGAATGACCAATAGGAGCAGTAGGAACGAGAGTAGTTTTCATGGGTGCGGTAATAATTGAACCAGTATTAGAAGGGACAGATATACCACTTAAAGGTTTAGTACCAAAATCATGAGCGAGTTCAACAGATTTTGAGTTTTCAAGTGGGAAGACCTTTTCATCAAAGGTGACATCTTTAGAAATAAATACTTTCTTTTTAATTGGATAGTAAATTCGATATCCCTTATGATTTAAGTCAATACCAGTCATAATACCTACAATACCAGTCGGATAGAATTTTCCATCCCTTTGGGTTAAAGGAATGGAGGCATAGGCTGCACAGCCAAAAACCTTTAAACGATCTAGATGTTCCCTTTCTAGATTTGTATTATACCAAACACAGTACGGAATTTCATTATTTTTACTGGGGACTGGAGTTAAGTTTAGTAAATAAACAGCATAAGAAACAGCTTCAGTCCAAAGTGTTGGTGGGACTCTACTTCCAATCATCAAACTTCTTGCTTTGGCTTCAATAGTACGATGAGCCCTTTCGACAGCACCGTTTTGAGAACTACTATAAAGCACAGTGAGTTCATGTTTGATTCCTTTAGAAGTGCAGAAATCAATTAATTCTTTAGTAAGAAATTCAGTTCCGTTATCAGAGCGAATAGCTTTGAGAGCAAAGTCACTCTTATTTTTGAAATAAGTTTCTTGTTCAATAATCCAATACATTAGGAGTTCAATGTTGACGGAGGTTAGAGACGGCCAAAGTAGGTCATGCAGGTAAAGTATAAACGGAAGCAACATTAGAGTTAGATTCAGTCATTGTAATTAAAAGTGTTACAATTGGTGTGTTCGATATCTATTCGTTATATATTGTTGAGATAAGCTAGATGACATCAATGAAAGTTATCGAACACTTGTAAGAAGGCTTTTAAAATATATTAGTACTCTATATGGTAAACTGATAAAGTTTTTACTATTACTATAACCATATCGAAGTATCTGTAAAATAGGAGTGCGAACTATATCTGGTAAATTATGAAATAGGAAAATAAATGAAACAACGACGCCTTTGCTATGTTTCATCGATAATCCTATTTAGGAATGTGAGTTAGTAATCGGGAAGCTGTGGTTTACTTTACTCTGTAAATTAGTCTAGGCCTCCGTTACTAAATCACAGAGTATTGAACCTCAGAATGAATAATTGTTGAAAACATTTATTATCAATCTTGTCAGAAATAAAGATATAAAAAGGACAGTTATTTCTGACAAAGTTTGAGAATAAATAGTTCTAAGATATTTAATAAATAAAAAAGAATAATGATTATAAATACCATCTTTGTATCAATATATTTTATAATTACCAACTGAATATAAAATTACAATGTCTACTATTAACTCATCTGTTTCCAACCCAGTTTTACTTTAATGGCATCCAGTTTATTTCTTTTTATTACAGTAACATTAGCCTTTCATTTATCAACGTTCCATTCTTAATTTTCGTCTGATCAGGATAATCTATATGATTACTATAGGAATTCCAGTATGTTACACTCAGCTTTGTTTGTCTCAGAAGTACTAAACTTGACATTGTTCATTGACCAAGCGGATAAAACAAATTTGAAGGCACTTCAACCACATAACCTCTAACCTCATAGTTCTTTGTTTACATTTCACTTGGAAAAATGTTTATTATTGCTGAAACTTTTTTGTCACATAGTTTAGCTTATTCAGGCGAACATCAAAACTGTATTATGATGAAACGATAGGCTGATACGACTGTGAAACAAAGGAAAGACAAGACTGCATATTTGTTACATAATCGAATGAAAAGTAAACACGAATGTCACGAAACTTTCCAACAAAATTTTAAATTAGTGTAAAATAGAAAGTATATAAGATGATCGAATTTTGTAATAAGATCATCAAAATTTACTATTGTTATAATTTGTAAATTATATAAAAAGATATAGAAGTTTAGAATCATTATAGTAATAACATATCATGTCTACCAACTCATCCATATCGTCATACAATCGCCAATAATTATTTATTTGTTTATTTAATATTAGTACTTTTTTTCCTATGTTTAAAGATGCTTCAAGTCGTTGCAAAGATAAAGATTGAAAAATCAAACACTAAGAGATGTAATTTTAAAATCAGAAGTAAAAAAGCAAATTTGTTTATGTTGACACAGGATATTAGTATATTGAATAATGTTAAGTGCAGCAGACATTTGAACAGATAACAATTAGTATAAGTTGTAATAGATTATAACAATTAGTAAGGTTGTAATTGGTTGTTCTATCTCTATATGACATATACAAAATATATTAATTTACTCACACATTATTCTCGGGATTAATGTCTCTTTATATATTCCTGAAATATATATTATTCAAGTAACAACCTGAAACACTGTTTCCTAAACGGGTCACAATAAGTTGGAATATGTTGAAGATTAGTGCATACTAAATTTAAGTATTACGTGTTAATCGTCCATCATGTGTGAAGCATATTTCCTACTTGAGTTAACACTATGAGCATGTATACCATATTGTTCAACATACATGTTCAACAGTATATGCTCAATAGTTCAACATGTATGTTCAACAATATATATACTTAACAGTTTATAGGTTACTTATGTCCTGATAATCTGCCCACTTAGATTTTATAAATGGATTCTTTATATATTATTTTTGCCTTGAATCATGACATTAATCTAAAACCAAATGTAGTTTTTAAAAATGCATTCATATTGTTAAATCTTTCAGTTTACTAAAACTAACATTGATTTATAATTGAGAATTGGTTTATACTACACAAGAATGTGAACAAAAATATATAAAGAGATATAGAGAAATTTTTTTATGTGTTGATACTATTAGTAATGGTTGGATCAAGATTCGAAATCTGCACAGCGAGGTAACACGTATAGTGGTAGCTGATTCCATTAAAGATTTTATCATAATTTGTACATGTAATAACAGCGGTTTGAACTAATAAATGTTTAGGTGTATAGGGACAATATTTTAGTGGTATGTCTGGAGAATCTGAGAACAATCCAATAGGAGCTTGCACAAAACATGGTGCTCCTAGCTGCTATTTGACTATCCTTGAATAATGTAGAATGTACCTTTAAAAATACTCATGTTTGGTAGTATGGTTCCCATAATAATATACAGCGAAACATGATATGAATTTTCTAGTATCTGAGGCCTATAAGCTATTTATTGATAAAAAAAATTCACCTACCCAAATTATAAAATGTAAAGTGTTATACATAGCAAGCTACAGTATCAGTGATAGAGTATTATTCATTTTTTACTTTACTGTAAAATTTATAAAATAACCTTATACACATATTCGCAAAATATATCATATAGTTGCTTGTTCCCAATGAAACAAATCCTGTAGAAAGTCCAGTATATGCTTATGTTCTATGCTCGACCAGCTGCACTGCACTTAACATCCTAAACGAACTATGAAATGGCATCAATTTAGACCATTACCCATTATTACTGCTTCTACAGTTACTTCTATAAGAGCTAGAATATATACAAATATTAAATCCACTGCATGACGTCTAAAATTGGTAAAACAGAAAAGGCAGCCATTGCAACATTATAGACACATTTACACAGAAAACCCTGCACAACACCTTCAAATTTGACAGGAAACACAAATTTTTCCATTTTTAACTTTAATTTCTTTTTCCGCTGGTGTCAAAAATTTGCAGCCATTTCTAAAAAGGGAAAAAGGCATCGCTTTATCTTTACGTAAATTGTGCCGATGAGACAAGAAGTGCGCTGCTTTCAGTCGCTTTTTAGGCATGTGATGGTTATGATACGAAGAAAGATAGGGGTAGTGATCTTTCTGTTACGTAACACTAAATCGGTTGTTCATGGTACCCAGAGTAAGTATCCAGTAGATATTTTCTACAGTATACTTGATAAAATTGATTGGGCCCACTTTAGCTTCATCTATGTACGGGTATACTCAGGTTGAAAGTCATGGATATGACATTTTTTGATTGGCTGCATCAAATAGCACCATTTTTATGACGTAAATGGAAGAAGAATTCAACAAAAAATTCTAGATTTTATATATTGTATTTTCCTTGTATTTTGTTTTGCCTTCATCATTACCAAATCTTTTTCGACACAGGAATCAATATGGGTGTCTGAAGGCTTCTGCTTATGGTTCTCTGTACGCTAAGAAATCTTGATCAAACGATGTTCATTTTCATAGTGGTAGGGTATGTAGGGATGTGACTCTTTCAACCATAATACCTCACAAATTGCAAGCACTTAGCAATATAAACAGTCAATACCATGCACAATCCAGAGTGACTCTTACTTTACAGATTACTCAACATTCAACCAAATATTATTATATCATTCTGAACTTTTTGCTCAGAAAACCACGTAACGCTATATTTTTCAAAAAATAGAGTTGGTCTTCCAAAACCTTTTTCAATTCTTTTTATGGCACTTTTGTTTCCGTAGAGGAAACCCTTTCTTTAACAGTACAATTACTCGTTAAAATTACGAAATCGTGTTGCTTCTTTTAGGTAAGACTTTTTTATTTTACAAAAGATTTAGGCCTATGTTTTCCTTTTAGCAGCAATTGTTATCTTATCTCAGATATACCTCAAAATTGAGCAGCCAGTTTTGTACTGCTCAAAAAAAAATTCAATTCTAAAAACAGTATAAATGCAGCTCATATGACTACTTGAATATATCTTGTTTCTGAGAATTTCTTTTGTTGAAAATAGTAAAAGATTCCCAATACTCCACACTCTATTTAATATGATGAGATCGCCTTTTGTTGTTATCGTGGCGTTAGTGACATTCTTTATCACTGGGACTGAGGCTGGCTTTCCCTTCTATGATTATATACATACAGGATTAACTTGGACGTATGCTTATTTTAACCCTAGCGAGCCAATTTTGACAAAAGTGGCCTTTTGGGGATCATTTGCACTTAGCTCAATAGATACTGTAGAGCACGCTGTTGACGTATGTAGGAGTTGTGTACAGAAACATGAGGATCCAGAGGGTGATTGTACAAAAGAGTCTCTCGACTTGGCACGAAGTTTAGTTTTGAATTTTTTGTCTCTCTATCCAGGTTGGCAGCATGCTGGTTCACCAAATGGTTCTTTAGAAGGAGATGATCCTACCAATTTAGCGAGGCGGGGCAACGGTTATTGCCGCAATTCTGATGGTGATTACGACTATGATTGTGTGGAAGTTTGGTTGGTTGATCATCTTTCAGCAGAGCATACAGGACCATTTTTCCCCTTCGAAACTCAGCTGAAAAAGCGTGAAGAACATAAAGATATGGCAAGTGTCTATATTCAGCACAACGTTACTGGTAGTACATATCACCTTTTATTCAGCCCAGATTCAACCGAAAATGGTGCTATTGCTCTTGCACCAGTTAATTTCTCAACAAAAAATGTAACATCAAGTAATACAATTACAAAACGTGAACCTGCCATATTTTACCCTCTTTGTGATCATTATATTGCTTTAGATTATTGTGCTAACCAAAACCAATGGGGTGGATTTTATAGAAGTGGAGAGCTTGAAAACATGATTGGAGAAGTTCTGAATAACGATGTGACTGGTGAGTGGACCGCAGATTATTATAAATTTTACACTTATGAACAAGATGGTAATACCGAAGACTGGCAAGCATCTTGGAGAATGTATATTGCAAATGTTGGTGATAATATTCACTGGACCAAATGTGATACGGGTTCTTAAGTCAAGAATAATAGGTTCTCCACTATGGATGGTGCTGGAATTCCTATAATGATCAGTAATACTGCGTTAGCAATAGATGAAGTAATTGTAGACATAGTTTGAGTAACATCAATTGTTAGTTATAAAATATATTGATATAAATGTAATATTTATAATTGTTTTTTTTGTTGAGATATGTGATACCTAAGCAATACAGCACAGGCAATTGGTTATGATATCACATAGGTGAGATAATATTCTATGATAAGGTATTGCATACAAAAAGTGTTTGAAAATCCCTCATTGATGTCTGTAATGTTATCTAAGGTATAACTCCGTAGACAAGGACGAATTGAATTAAGTAATTATTGGTTTATATGAGCTAAAGTAAAAGTGGACTGTAATTCTGTTTATCTCTCATATTTCTGTTAATTATTTATTATATAATTTTTTATTGTGTTAGAGATCATTTACAATAAGAATATACCATCAAAATATATCTTTTCAAATACTCTATACTAAATTAGATCTATTATGTCCTCTATTGCTTCATTCATTCCTGGCCCAGTTTTATTAACATAATACCTTTTATCTTTATCTTCGAAGGTCTATTTTTTTCTTTTTTTTCTTTAGTACAACGTGGGAAGTAATGCCTACTTTATAATATGTGGATATGTTAATAACTTATGTCAATATATCCATTCTTACAGTGTATCCATCCTACAATAAATAATGAACAATCTACCGCTTTCAGTATCTACCAATTTACTAAGGATCATATAAAAATAGAGTATTTGTTTGTAAGTCAATATCTAAGTTATTGGGAATAGTCATGCTGAATTTAAAGGATATGCTCCCCGTAAATAAATTACTAGCGTTGCCAAACTACACAAATGCTACTTTTGCTTCGACAGTGCTTACAATTTTAATTCTAATGCCTACTTTTTATTTCTCTACCAAATTCAATTGAAATTCTCGCTCTCCAATGCAAAAGGATCCCATGAACGTATCATTGATATTGCTTTGAAACCTGACGAAGAGGTAGCTTTGAATCAAAGAAGTAGAATTTCGTGGAGAATATCTTCTATTTTTGGATTTATACTAACTATTTATGCAATACTAGTTGTCGCTGCTTATATGTGTTTTTCTGCTTGTTCGACGACATTCATTGATTACCTACAACTTACAAACAATTGTAGCAATCAAAATAATGGAAAAGCCTGTATAATTGCTACTATTGTCATCTCATCCATGTTTTCTTCCCATGCAGTAATTACTTATTGGGTATATAAAAGTTTCTTCTTGCAGTATGGATATTCTTAGATAATATACTCTAATTTCTATCTCATTACGAGTTTCTGGACATTTTAATATATATTCACTTTCTGAAAAGCAGTATATAAGGAGACATGAGTAGAAATATGCTTCATTTTAAAAACCCTTTATATAGAAACTATTAGAAATCTTTTAAGGATCTACTATATTTAGAAGTGACAAACTTCTACAAACATTGCTGAATGACAATGATGATTTACGCATTTTCATCTATTTCCTACTGTGGTTTATGAGCTCGTCACTATATGCGGAAAAAGATCAAAATATATCAAAATGCACAAATGTGCCTACGAAAAGAGTAGCTTTGATTTCTAAATAAAAGGATTTATTGAAATATGTGCACATATTATTTAAATTAAAAGCATATTTGTTATCATTTAATTGACAGTATAGCTCCTCTTTTATAACGGAAATATTTATTAAACGATGAGATGAAATTTTTCGAAGTAAAGAAACTTGAAAATACTGTTACAAATTTATTTATAAGTTTAATTTACATAGTTTAAAAGAAAACAATCAGGTATTTATTAAAAAAAAACATAATGAACGAAGTTTATGGTTCCACTAGGTTAGGTTTTCCATATTATATTCATAAAATGTTCTGAAGATTTGAGACAGTTTATTATGAATGTGTCGCAATTAGCCTATATATAGTATACGGTAAAGGTACATATTAATTAATATCTAAAACCTACGTTAGATTCTCTTTCAGTACATAATATATAAATAAAAGTAAATAATCTATAGAATTGATAACTTAACCACTTTAGAAAACGATAAAATAAATTGTAACTTAATTATATAATCTAGTATTAGATATCCTTTATGCATTTTCAAAAGAATAGTTTTAAGAATATATGAATTTATCTAAAAGTATATAAGATGTAAATTGAAAAGTGTGAATTACCTTATATTAATAGTATTGTTCAACTTCTAGAAGGATTTACAAAGAATACTGGATAACATTTGTCTTCTGGCAATTAAAACTTTTACTGTGTCTCCTGTGTCTCAGAAACTGATACATCATCACTATAAGAAATACCTCGTATTTGAACTTGGACAGACTCGTCCTGTATTCTATATAAACTAGTCCACTTAAAGAAGACAATAAAGAATAATGGGAGAGCGAACATAGGCAAAGCATCAAATACATAAAGAAACCATTCGTGATGTTCGATGAATCCATCATAGCCTTCAATAAACTCAATAGCTCTAACGATTGATCTGATAAGGATTAGGAAACTGTTGAATAGAATCAATTGATTTAGTCCTTTCCAGGAGGAGGTTTTTCTTGGAATTTCACTAGAGAGTCTTCTAACTCGGAAAAGGAAAAGAAATTCATTGAAGATAAATAAACCAAAAAACCCAATTTGAACAAACAGACCCACAGTTACTAGATTTGAACCACTATTAGAAGTACTAGCACTAGCCATTAACCCACCACCTGCCGCCTGTAATAACAAACTGGCAATATCACCCAACACAAAGATAAGAGTATTAAACCTTGCTGGCATGATCATAATGCGTTCCGCAAATAGAAGATGAGCCATTCTACCAAATATCATATAGATAGAGCCGGCATACAGTGTTGGGGCAATCAATAATAAAACTGATTGAAGGATGAAAGGACCTAATTTTTGTTTGTCGTTACTTGATACAACTCTACCTATGTAACCAACTATTTCAATTACCACACCCACGATTAACGGTATGTAACAACCAATTAAATTTTTGACTGGGAAAAATCTAAGTTTTTCTGATAGACTCCACGTTCTAATTTCGTTGGTATGTCTCCTACCATGAATGATAACTAATGGAATCAATATTAAAGCCGATATACCGAACAAAATAACGAATAAAATTGCAGCACCTTTATTAGGATGATATTTATATAATTCATAAGTTGAACTTTCAGATGGTAAACTCGAGAAAGAAGTGGTTGTGGCAGTTGAAGTAGTACTTGACATGCTTTGCTTATTGTTTTTTACTTCAAAATATTATAGAAATCAATTTAAACTAACGGGCAGTAAGCTCGAATGCTAGTATTTTTAATTTATTTTTAATATATCTTTTAGTTTAATCAAAATTATCCAATCCAAAAAACAAAAAGGTAAAGTATCAACATTGAAATTAATTCAATGAATCTTAATTTAGAAGTTAGAAAAACAGCACTTCTTATATACTTGTATTCGAGGACTACTTATAATCATTCAAAGCCCACATTTCAAACTTACAATGTTTATTTTTTTTATCTTCCCGAACTGTTTCGGGAAGATAAAAAAAGATATGCAGAAAATAGTAGGAACGAGTTTTTGTCTCAGCCTTTCTTCTGGTCGAAAAGCTTTTTTCTACCTTCCAACTTACTTAGCTTAAGTAAGGCTGATTTTCATTAATGTTGATAATATACAAGGTAAAACTATTACAGCTATTAAATTGTATCCTATATGCGAATCAACACTCTCACAACGCACACCTGGAGTATGATATATTATTTGGCTTGACATGCGAGTAAATTACTACTTTCTTTGTGAATATTTGTGATTGACGTTAGAAAGAATTTCAGGAATCATCTACCCGAGGGTATTCGGATAGAAACCGAGACAAATGGTTTGAAAAATTTCAGAGATGAGATACTATGAATAGTCACGATTTAATGCAATAAATGATTTTGATATTATTCTTAAAGTACTAAGCTGAGGTAGGTCAACAGTTTATTCTAAATATTCTAATTATTCCCATCTACGAATCTACTCTGTACGGGTCCACGCATTAGAGCTTTTTCCCTTTGTATTGTCAGGTCAATTTAGGGATAATACGAACCTACGATAGAAATATATTGTGTCGAAATACATGTCTGGTAAGGTTATAAAAGGTTCAAAGAAACTATATAAGAGAGTTTCTGTAGCTTGTAATGTTTGTAGAAAGAGAAAAGTCAAATGTGATGGAGCTCAACCATGCAGAAATTGTTTAACTGCAAATCTTAATTGTGAATTCGAACCAGCTGCTACAATTAAAAATAACTATAACCTTTATAAAAATGAAGATGAGGTTAGGAAAGAACTTCAATCTTTGAATAATTCTATAAAACACTTAAGCAGTTTAACATCAATTGATATTAATAAATTTCAACCCATTATTGAAGATATTAAAACAAATGCTGAACAACTTAAAAACCTCTTGAGATTAACCTTTAGTAAAACTAATTTGGCAAATTACAATAGTTCAACTTCTATGGAATCCAATCTTATAGATTCTAAATCTGTAAGATTTAATGGGCTTGGTGATTTATCAATGTCAAATCAAAATGGTAAAAGTTTCGTTAATCAATATTGGGGGTTATATTCTTCCCTCGTTCTATTTTCAGAGGAAGGTTTTGGTTGGATTCTTAAAAAATTAATTGTAGGATTATCAGATGATACCAATGACATTAAATCTACAGTCTATCTATATTTAAAGCTTTTTGATGCTGCATCATTCTGTTTCATTTCAGTAATGAATGAAAATCTAGAGCCATTAAAATGGTATCGTATACAATATAGTTTATCATCTTCACTCTCCGATAAGGAAGTGGTCAAGCTAATAGTTAAGATGATAAACTCCCAATTGGATAAAAATTATCTAGCTTTGATGACAATAAATTCAGAAAATTCAAAATCTAATTTAGCCTCCATTGTTGATGCCTATAGTAATTTATTTGAGGACTCAATTGATAATTCATCTAAAATTCCTATTGAAAACTTTATTAATGCCAGAGAATTACTGACCTTACTAATTCTTGAATTTTTAAAACCTAACTTACTGCAAGCTATGTATGATATATCATTGGTTAGTATTATGAATAAATTCTTATTTCATACATACTCTATGGATGATTATACCTCTAGTCAACTTTTTACAATGATTGCAAGGCGTGCCGTTGATTATGGTTTGAATAGATGGGAATTCTACATAGGTTTAGAGGAAGAAGAAGCAGATATTAATCGTAAGATGTGGTGGAACTGCTATTGGTGGGATAAATGGTTTGCTCTGGTGACTGGGAAACCGTTCATGCTGGATAGTAAGATGACGTTATGTTTACTTCCCAAAAGATGGATTGAAGCAGGTGTAGATGAAAGTATGAAACTTGAAGCACTTGTCCAATCATTTGATTTTATTAAAACAGAAAAGGAAATCAAATTTGAATTTGGATATTATTTGTTAAGTAAAGTTATTGAGGACTTACATTCCTGTATTCTTTTTAATAAAAAATATACTGATTTCAGACTATTTTCTAAGAATTATGAAGATAGCGAAAATATCCCACAAACACTGATAAGGGAAACTGAAAGAATAATATTCATACTTTTTACAATTGGAGAAATATATGACAAGGATTTTACACTATGTGAAGAGGATTCTTTTTTTTTCAACTATTTCTATGCAACTTACTCTTCTGCTTTGGTAGGCTTGAGTAATTTGTTTCAACGTTTAACCAAGATTCCCTTGTTTAATGAGGCAATTAAATTATCTGAGAAGATTAAACATTTTGCTGACATTAACGCCAGGGTTAATTATAAAGTATTAGTTGAGATTATCAAGCTTAATAATGCTAATTTTATAATCCAATTTTCCAAACAGATCGTGAAAATAATACTGCAATTGATATGGTATTGTATGGATTATTCAAATGAGGTCAATGTAAAATATATCATTAAGATAATGGAAGTAAACTTAATATTCAGTGGTATACCGTTTATACATCTTCCCTTGAATTCAAAACCAACATTCCTTGACGTTCAACGATTTGGAATAGTATTCTCATTCGTCTTCACCAGAGTTTTATTACAATATTATGAGAGACACAGAAATGAGATCTTCAGTGGTGAATCGATAGTCGATAAATTGACACAAACTAATAAGAATATAGGGGATGTTAGTAATAAGATCTTGGATATCTCTTCTGAGATATATTCCCCGCTACTCTTGCCAATACCTGTAAGTGGTATGCATAGGCAGTTTTTGAAAATAGTAAATGGAACAACAGGTTCACAGTTCTTTGAGAAATACAAAGTCACAACGAGTTCACCACAAGATGAACCAGGGGATTCCATTTTGAACTATTCAGGAAATTCACACAGTACTGTGACATCACAAGAGAATGATCTTTTAACTATAGCAGATCTGGATGATTTCTTGAATATGGACATTTTCCCAGATATCTATGAAGCCCTATGGGGCGATGCACAGATATAAGGGTACCATCGGTTTAGTAGGCTTAATAAATATGATGTATGTATGTGATAATCTTGATAAAATGATCGTCAATTACCATTAAATTTGCCAACGCATCATTGTTGTCTCTTTTTTTGGAAAATTTCATTATACGAGAAATATAGAGAAATAGAAAAAAAACTTAAATGTTGAATAGATCTTGATCTACTAAAACTAGCAAAAGATAAGACAAGTTGTGGGAATTGACTTCACTTTTTGCGTAAATACTCTAACCAGAATCTGAATCAGAAGTGTACAATGTCATTCAGAGGTCATAACAATACGTTGAATGGAGTTCCAATGGATTCCAGAAAAGGTAATTCAAACGGTTCCTATTCTTCCATGGGTAAACAAAATAGTATCGGCAAAAAAGGTATATTGGAGCCAATAAAGCAATCTTTAGAGTTGCTTAATTCTAAAGTAGAAGGAATTGCAATGAATCCAATCTTTAAGCAGATTGAACCATATTTTCCCGGGATTGCAAGATTTTTCATTGTTGCCACATTTTATGAAGATGCAATTAGAATTATAACACAATGGTCAGATCAAGTATTTTATTTACATCAATGGAAAAGGTATCCATATTTTTTTGTTCTGTTATTTTTAGTTTTCGTTACAGTGGTAATGTTAATTGGTGCCACCTCATTAATTCTTAGAAAACAAACCAATTACGCTACTGGAGCATTATGTGTTTGTATTATTTTGCAAGGATTAATCTATGGGTTATTTACTGGATCATCATTTATCCTAAGAAACTTCAGTGTTATTGGAGGGTTATTGATCGCTTTCAGTGATTCTATTGTACAGAATCGTACCACTTTTGCCATGTTACCTGAATTACATGATAAGAACCAGCAAGTCAAGGGGTATTTATTGTTAGCCGGTAGAATAATGATTGTATTCATGTTTGTTGCATTTGCATTTACCAAGTCATGGATCACCGTGATTCTTACCTTAATCGGAACGGTATGTTTCGCTGTTGGTTACAAGACCAAGCTTGCCTCTGTGATGTTAGGATTAATTCTCACATTCTACAACATCACATTAAACAACTACTGGCTCCATGATAAAAACAAGAGAGACTTCCTAAAGTATGAATTCTACCAAAATCTCAGTATAATTGGTGCTCTTCTACTAGTGACAAATACCGGAGCAGGAGAGATCTCTCTAGACAGTAAAAAGAAAATCTACTAAAATCTACTACTACACACACCTAGACACAGACTATATACATATATATATATACACACGAATATAGCCTATATTAGACTGAACAATAACTCTTTCATCTCTTAATATCTCTCTATTTTTAGAGATATTATGGCTATTCTCGTCATCTTTAACGACGCCAAAAGTGGAAAAATTTATTTTTAGCTTGGGGATATAAACAGTCGCAAAATTTATTTATTTATTCATTCATTTATTCATCTTTATTGTAGTTTTAGTTGCAGTCTTGTCTTACATAGCTGCTGTTAAGTATCGCAAGTACTATACACTCACTACATACCCCACATCTGTACTTAAAAATGCGTTTATCTACTCTCGCTTCCGTAGCTGGTCTATTAGTTTCCGCCTCTAAAGTTGCTGCTTTAGGTGAATTAGCCTTCAATATTGGTGTCAAGAACAACGATGGTACCTGTAAGAGTACCACCGATTTTGAAAATGACTTGAAAGTTCTAAAACAATACACCTCTACGGTTAAAGTTTATGCAGTGTCTGACTGTAATACTTTACAAAACTTAGGTCCTGCTGCTGATTCCCTAGGTTTCTCTGTCTTTTACGGTGTATGGCCAACTGACGATTCTCATTTTGCTCAAGAAAAGGAAGCTTTACAAACTTATTTACCTTCTATTAGTGCTTCTTCTGTTGCCGGTTTCTTGGTTGGTTCTGAAGCTCTTTACCGTAATGATTTAACTCCTGATCAACTAGCTGATAAAATTAATGAAGTCCGTGATCTTATCAAAGATATCAGCGATTCAGATGGTAACTCTTATAGTGGTAAACAGGTTGGTACTGTTGACTCATGGAACGTTTTAGTCGACGGCTACAACTCTGCTGTTATTCAAGCTTCCGATTTTGTTATGGCCAATGCTTTCTCCTACTGGCAAGGTCAAACCATGCAAAACTCTTCTTACTCCTTCTTTGATGATATCATGCAAGCTTTACAAACTATTCAAACTAGTAAGGGTTCTACTGATATTACTTTCTGGGTCGGTGAAACTGGTTGGCCAACCGATGGTACTAACTTCGAAAGTTCTTACCCAAGTGTGGACAACGCTAAGCAATTCTGGCAAGAAGGTATCTGTTCTATGAGAGCTTGGGGTGTCAACGTTATTGTCTTTGAAGCCTTCGATGAAGACTGGAAGCCAAACACTTCTGGTACTTCTGATGTCGAAAAACACTGGGGTGTTTGGACTTCAGGCGACAATCTAAAATACTCTTTAGACTGTAAATTTGATTAAATCTACTGATCCCCATTATATATATGTATGTGTGTTAAACCTACCTATATACTAAAATCTATATATCCAAAATTCCAAGACTTCTCATATTCTCACTAATTAATATCTATTATCACTCAAAGTATCACAACGTAAAAAACGATTTCAAAAAATGGAAAATTTTTCAAATTTTGCTTGCGATGAAAAATTCTTTCCAAAGTAGAAGAGAGAACAGTATTTAGATTTGATTACTGTAATATGCATACAATTCATTTGGAATTGAATATATTATTTAAGTGATTACCGAAAAAGGATTAGAGTAGGATAATTCGAATCATTAACCTTTCTAGTTTTCTTCTATTGTATTTTAAAGAAAAAGAACAACGCTAAATTATTAGTATCTTAAATAGAAAGAAAGACAAAAAAAGAAAAAAGAATAGCAAGAATTATATTCGTATCATATATTAATCATGTCTCGTTTCTTTGCTTCAAATTATGAATACGATAGTGCCACTTCTTCTTCAGAAGAAGATTTACTATCCTCTAGTGAAGAAGAATTATTAAACTCATCTTCTGAAGGTGAAGAATCTAATGATTCTTTCTTTGATGAATCTGAAGAAAATGATGAGGATATTTCAGATTACGATTCTGATGACTCAGACTCCAAACCTTATGGTCCTGATTGGTTTAAGAAAGCTGAATTTAGAAAAGGTGGTGCTACTGGTGGTGCTAATAAATTCTTAAAAGGTGCTAATTATTCAAGTTCCGATGAATCTGATGATGAAGACTCTAAAAAAATCGTCAAGTCTGCAAAGGATAAATTATTAGATGAAATGAAGTCTGTTTATGATAAGATTGAAACCGCCGAGATGTCTGATGATTGGATTTCTATCTTAAATGAATTCGATAATATTAATAAATTATTACTTAGAGCTCAACAACAAAATTTACAAACTCCAAACATTTTCATCAAAGTCTTAGCTCAAGTTGAAGATTTAGTCAATGCTACTTCTCAAAATGATATCAAAAACAAAGCTGTATCAAGAGCTTATAACACAACTAAACAAAGAGTTAAGAAGACCGCTAGAGAATTTGAATCATTATTAGCTAATTTCAGAGAAGATCCACAATCCTTCGATAAGGAAGCCACTGTTGAAATTGAATCTTCCGTCTCTGCCACTGATCTAAATACAAAGATCTTAAGTGGTAAATCTGTTAATATCTCTGCTTTAGCTTCTGCTTCCACTGAAACTAGTTTTTTCACTACTTTACGCATTGTTTTAGATTCGAGAGGTAAAAAAAATGTAAACCAACAAGATTTAATAAAGATTTTAGAAGAATCTTTACCTTTAACTAAGACTACTTATGAATCCATTATCGGTTATCTACATTTAATCCCTCTAAGATTTGATTCCTCTGTTAACTTATCATACATGCCAAATGATCAATGGAAAAAAGCTTATAATGATATAATGGAACTTTTCAATATACTAGATGAAAACATATCTAAATATCAAGTATCTGAATTAGGTAGTGCTTCTGATGATCTCGAAGTTGAACCTGAAGCTGACCAAAATGGAGTAAAGAAAATTTTAGGTTCTATCTTTTCTTTTGTTGAAAGATTAGATTCCGAGTTCAACAAGTCTCTATTAAATATTGATCCTCATTCAAGTGATTACTTGATCCGTTTGAGAGATGAACAATCTATTTATAACTTAATATTGAGAACTCAATTATACTTAGAAGCTATCATACCTGAAGATAAATTAGAAAAATACCTATCTAGAGTCTTTGTTAAGAGGCTGGATCATATCTATTACAAGTCTGATAAATTAAACGTTATTATCGAAGATAAAGCATGGTCATCAATTTCATCAAACTACTCGACTAAATTCATTCCAGTTCCAGATACTATTGAAGTTAATTATATTAAGAATTTAATCAGTTCTTTATCAAATATCTTAGCAAAACAAGAAGACTCTTTCTTACGTACTCGTGCTGTATTGTACCAAGTGTACTCTTTAGCATTAAACGATAACTTTGAAAACGCTAAAGAAATATTATTATCATCTAATATCCAAGCTCATATTAGTAAGAGTAATTCTTCCCTACAAATTTTATTCAACAGAGTTGTTGTTCAATTAGGTTTAGCTGCCTTCAAGTCTTGCTTAATTGAAGAATGTCATCAAGTCTTGAACGAATTATTGGCTAGTACTCATTTAAGAGAAATTTTAGGTCAACAATCTTTACAAAGAATTAATACTAATAATGATGACCGTGAGCAACAATGTTTACCTTTCCATCAACATATCAACTTGGATTTAATTGATGCTGTCTTTATGACTTGTTCTCTTTTAATCGAGATTCCACAAATGAGTGCCTTCTATTCTGGTATTAAGGTTAAGAGATTACCATATTCTCAAAAGTCCATTCGTCGTTTACTTGAACACTATGATAAATCTAACTTCCAAGGTCCTCCAGAAACCTCTAGAGATTACGTTATACATGCTGCTAAGCACATGCAAAAGGGTGACTGGGAAAAGTCTATACAAAATCTAAAAGATATTAAAACATGGAAGTTCTTACCTAATCTACCAACCGTGATGGAATCTTTGACTGAAAGAATTAAGATTGAATCATTAAAATCATACTTTTTTAGCTACAAAAGATTTTACTCAGAATTTTCTATAAAAACTTTATCAACAGTTTTCGATTTACCTGAAACAGAAGTTACTAATGTTTTGCAATCCGTCATTACTGAATATGATATTAACTGTACTTTCAATGACAACAAATCTGTCTTATCTGTCGAAAAAGGTGATGAAATTACCAAGTTAGAAGAAATATCCTTAAGATTGAATAAAGAATATAAAATCACTAAAGAACGTTTATACGTGCAGCAACATGGTCGCCGTTAAGCCGAAATATTGTGTATGTTAAATCTTTTGCAACTATAAATTGCAATCTCCACTCTTTTTTACTAAAAGTATGTCATTTCTAAAGAATATATGAAATGTACATTGTAAACTTTATTCTTGCTCTACTTAATATAATAGAAATTACATGAATATAATATAAGTAAATATATAGATATCAAACTCATATTTAATAAATTTGAAAATTAAACCATAAATGTATTAACTATTGTTGAATATAAGACACACTTTGCAGCTATATTCATAAAAAGCATTTAGAGCAAACAAAAGGTTAAAAAAAAAAATTATTATACCACTGGAATATCTATTATAAAGAATGCTAAATAATGTACATATTTAAATAAATCATTGAGTTACCACTATTGTTTAAATTATTTTTTGTTTTACCACTATTATTTGGATTTTATTGTTATTATTAGTATACATATTAAATCAATATCGATTTTATTTTTTTTTTTAAATTTTTATATTTCTTCTCAGAGTCAGAATACGATTCTTCAACATGCAATCAGATGAAGGATATTCGTTTTAGAGGTTACATCCTCCATAAATGTTTGATATTATGCCAAATCAAAGAAGTATCATATTTTAATTAAAGTTTGATTCGTTTATACCAGCTCTTTCGCACATATTTCTGAAAATGCTATCAGTATTATCAAACAATGCTCTTGGAGTATCAAATTCAGCAACTAAACCTCTGTCTAAAACTAGAATTCGGTCATAAGACAAAATGGTGTTCAATCTGTGCGCAATACATAAGATCGTACAATCACCGAATTCCTGAACAATACGGGACTGAATTTTACCATCAGTTTCATAATCTACAGAAGAGGTTGCTTCGTCTAAAATCAATATTCTTGATTGACGAACCAATGCTCTTGTTAAGGCTAAAAGCTGTCTTTCACCCAATGAGAAATTTGCACCCTCTTCTTCAACCAATTGGTCTAAATGAAATTTGTGCATATTAACATGACTACCGTCATCTGTAACTGTTTCATTCTGCGTCCTTTCAAGATCTTTAAGTTCAATGGCACCACCTCTAACTAGTGAATTCCATAACATGTCATCACTATTTTCATTAAATGGATCTAAATTCTTTCTAATTGTACCCTTAAATAAAACAGGGTCTTGTGGAATGATCGCAAGTTTACGACGTAAATCATAAAGACCTAAAGTACTGATATCTACACCATCAATTGTAATCTTACCATTAGCAAGCTCATTCAATCTGTACAAAGCACTCATAATTGTAGATTTACCAGCACCAGTCCGACCACAAATACCAATCTTTTCACCGCTTTTAATATTGACTGTGAAGTCTTTTAATACGATTGGTAAACCAGGTCTATAAGCAAAATCAACATGTTCAAATGTTATCTCTCCATTTTCTGGCCAGGATTCCGGTGGTGAAACTTCTGGTTTTTTATATGCAGCTTCTAAAGGTAATTCAGTTGCATAAGTGACTAGTCTTTCAGCACTGTTCATATCATTTTCGGTTTGAGTTAGAGATCTTAAAACACCGTTTAGTAAACCAGGTAATTGTAAAACGTAAGTTAGTAAGACACCAACTGATGCAGCAGAGATAGGGAAAGCTCTCGTGACACATAATAGAGTGATGATTAAAGCAAAGACAACAGCAATCATGTCTAGGAAAATAGCGACCCACCTTTGAACGGCCACACTTAAGTAACCAGCTTCATTCATTTTGTCAATTAAGAAATCTGATTTAGCAATAAATCTTTCTTGACTCCCGTATGATTTTATCGTATCCATACCTCCCAAAGATTCATTTAAGTTACTATAGACAAACGATCTTTGAATAGCTTCCAATCTTTTAATTTCTCTACCAGAACTTTGATAGTAATCGGCAATCATTATGAACAACAGAGCTAAAAATGGAATAGCAATAGCAAACCAAGGCAGATAAACGATACACATTATGCATACACCAACCACATTACCAGTTTGAAACATTAATAAACGAATACTCTCAGTAAGTTCATTATCTAAACTGTCTGTATCTTTAGTGAATCTGTTCAAAATACGACCTAAAGGAGTTGTATCTAGGTATGACATTGGTGTATGAAGAATTCTCTTCACAGCTCTTAGATTTAACCATTTTGAAGCGAGAATACCCATTATACATAGGACAGTGAATTGGACATTAGTAAAAACATAACCACCGAAAACGAAAAATGAGTATAAACCCATGTAAAAACTAGTAGATCTTTCAGGGAATTTATCTTCGGTCCAATATGATAACCAGACGGAAGAAAACAAATTTAGGAAAGTAGTCACAACAATAGAAAGGATGTATAAACAGACGGCCAAGTAGCCCCATTCACCCATAGCTGCAGTAATATATTCCTTATAAATTTTCCAACTAATACTGTTTACAGCTCTTTCTTCCCTTTGACTGATATGGCCATCAACCTTGGATTTCTCAGAGCTACTTGTCATTTTTTTGGTGAGTTCATTTTGCATCATTATTTCCTTCTCTTTCAAATCTTCCTCTTCCTCTTCTTCTTCTTCTTCTTCTTCTTTTTCGCTTTTCTCAGAAGAGTGCTTTAATAAGTTTACCAGAGTTTCACTACGAAGTTTTAATTCTTCAACAGTACCGATATCTACAGAGCCATCATTACCGAGAACAATAACACGATCTGCCTTTTCAACTAAAGAAAGTTGATGTGTAGCTAATATTCTTGTTTTATTTTTTAATAGACCGCATAAACATTCGTCCATTATGTGCTTACCAACACGAGCATCTACAGCACTTAAAACATCATCGAATAAGAAAATATCCTTTTCTTTGTAAACAGCTCTTGCTAAGTTAATACGAGCTTTCTGACCACCGGAAAGGGTAATACCACGTTCACCAATTTCGGTAGCGTCACCAGCGGGTAAAATATCCAAGTCAGCATTTAGGGAGCAAACATTAATAGTTTCTTTATATTTTTCTTTGTTATAAGGAGAACCAAATAAAATGTTATCTCTCACAGAACAGTTTTGAATCCAAGGATAACCACATAATAACAAATCGCCAGAAATTTGTACCTGACCTTCAGTTTGGTTCATAAAACCTGCTAAGGCATTAAGTAAAGAAGTCTTACCTGTACCAATAGGACCAGTAATCATAATTAGTTCACCTTTCTTTATATCAAAATTCAAATCGGTAAACTTGGAAAAAGTTGAGTGTTTATCTTTCTCAGTGTCCTTCTTGTTATCTTTCTTACTGATCTGACTAAATTCTGATTTCTTATCCTTCTTATTTTTCTTTTTGCTATCTTCTTCAGCTTTTTTCTCTTCTATAGCATCTAATTTTTCAAAATCTTCCCATTCAAAAGAACAGTTTTCTAATTTAATAGCAATTGATGGATCAAGATCAGATGAGGCTTTCCTCTTAAGTAATAAATTAGGATCTTCTTCGGGTGATTCTAGTAATTCTTGTAAACGACCTAATCCAATAACCATATCGATACCGGTACTAATAGCAATTGGGAAGAAGAACATTTGTAAACTTAAAACTTGGAAAAGTGATAGAGATGAAAAGACATTGGCGGGTGTTCTCCCCATATTGTTAACTTTGTATAAAGCCAAGAAAGTAATTAGAGATGCTATACTTGGTAATGAAATAGCTAGAGCAATGACAAAATTCTTAACGTATTGCATTTTTCTCACGACGTTAATTTCTTTTGACCTAATATCTTTAATATTTTTTTCATAAGCATCTTCCCAAGCGTAATATTTGACCATTTTCATATTATTTAAAATTTCTCTCATCATTGTGACTCTAGCATCAGTATAAGTGTTTGCTTTGATTCTTAAAGCGAAAACACTTTTGAATATCACCAATGAGACAAAGAAAGATGCAAAGAATAAACCGATACCAACCAAAGCGATTGCGCCTAAATTGACAATTAATAACACGATACAGATAGCTAAACTTGCAGGGAATCCCATTAAGAAAGGTTGGAATGATAAAGCAAATTCAATTCTTGCAAGATCAGTTGTGACAAAAGAAGTAACTTTACCATTTGGAAATCTGTGTTTAGCATAATTTGAAGCTTTAAACATTTTATTTAAAGCAGCTTTAGTTAATACGGATTTTGCCTGAACACCAGTTAATTGAGAGAGATGAAAGAAATGATTGAACAAAAGACCATTTATAAGCATCATAGCACAAGCACCGATAGCGTAACCTATACCTGCATTTACTTTAGTATCATGGAAATAGGCTTTCTTTTGAACAAAGGAAATTAATCTCTTAGTGACCATTGGATTAAAACCAGAAGCACAGTTAGCTAGAACTGCAATAAGACATGATAAGAAAAATTGCCATTTAAAAGTAAATAATAAAACTTTTAGTACAGTTAAGTTTGGTAATTTTGCATTTTTTATAACTTCTTCTTCAGTAGCATCCGGATGGGTTTCTTTGTATTTATTTCTAGCCTTTATAAAAGCTTTATCTAAATGGCCTATAAAATCTTGATAAATTTTTTCAATTGACATTCTCTTATCCATTTTAAACAGATCATTTGGCTGAATTGTTCTCTTGTAACCAGTCTTGATGATAGGTAAAACCCACCAAATGAATATATTTGATATAATATTAGTGTGGAAAAGAGGATAGACAGCTCTTTCGTCATCAGTTTCAGGGACTTCTTTAATCTTTTTGGAGTGAAGAAAAGAGAATAAACGTTTTTGAGGGAAAATGTCAGATTCTGTTACTTTTTCAATATCATCTTGATTCAAATAAGTTTCTGGTTTGTTTCTATCCACAATATATTCACCTGAAGGTAAATACTCTTTATCAGAAGAAGATGTACTATAAGAAATTGATTGAGTTTCTTTATCCATGCTAACTGAGATAGAACTTTCAGTTTTCTTTATGGACAACGATCCAGACGGATTACTAGGAGATATCTCAATATTTGACATTGGGAATAAGATACTAAAAGAATAAACAAATCTCGAATCCTTGTATCTTATCAAAAATGGTTCCTTCTAGTAAGTTTTCTGTTAGTCTCTTTTTTATTTTTATTTTAAAAGGATAAGTCAATAGCTAAAGAGAAATACAATGTAGAATGTTACTTGTATTCTCTATGTATACATAAATATATGCGTTTTATAAATAAAAGAACTCAAAAGTATCCCTTCGAAGACTCTTTTACCACCAGATCTACTTATCTGTTCTATTTAATCTCATCAGCTCCATATTTTTCTGAGTCAGGAAACAAAAAGCTAAGGCAAATTATTATTCAGGCCATATCCGAAAGCTCCCATTCCATGGAACCACGGAACAACAAATTCTTTTTTGTTCCACTGAGCCTTTTTCAGTTTATGCTGTGATTGGATACATCCGTGGAAGAATTTTTCTAAAACAAAAGCCATTTAGTCCACGTGACTTGAAACTAAAGTGGGGCTTTGTTCGATTTAAAGCACAAATCTATTTTTGACACATTTCGAAAAGAAACGGTAATGAGGTTGTGTGCCCTATTTTCTTAGGGTTTAGCCTTATTAGGGTTGGAGAGATGGTTTGGGTTTTTTTCAATTTTTTCATTTTCTAAGCGATGAGCATTTGAAGCAAAGAAAATACAGTGAAGAGAAAAATTTTGCGATGAGTAGTAGTGATATTGATAGTGAGAGTGATAAACTGTGCTAGCACTTTCGGATTCATCATTAGACTAGTGGAAGTGAAAAATGGGGTTAGCTGCAACCAGAACCAAGCAGAGGTTTGGATTAGATCCTAGAAATACCGCATGGAGTAATGATACGTCGAGGTTCGGTCATAAGCATCTCGAGAGGTACGGTTGGAAACCAGGAATGGGCCTCGGTATGGCTCCAATTAGTTCAATGACTACACATATTAAGGTGTCTATAAAGGATGATACCGTGGGGCTAGGTGCCAAGATTAAACGTCAAGAGAGAAAGGACGAATTCGATAACGGTGAGTGTGCAGGATTAGATGTATTTCAAAGAATATTAGGTAGATTAAATGGTAAAGAAGAAGAAATATCTAATGAATTAGATATACAACGGAAACAAAAAATACTTAATGGGAAATGGGGGGTTCATTTTGTCAAGGCAGATGTATTGGCTAGTACTTGGGATCCAAAGACTAAGAAATTAAAATCATATTCAAGCAATGAAAAAAAAAGAAGTATATCAGAAACCGATGATGAAAGTGATGTAAAGAAAGAATCAAAGAAAAGAAAAAAGAAAGATAAGAAAAAGGAAAAGAAAAAGGAAAAGAAAAGGGAAAAGAAGGAGAAGAAACATAAGAAGAAAGAAAAGAAGAAAGCTGCTCTATTGAAATCAAGTGAAACTGCTGCAATTATACCCGATGCTGTCTCTACAAGATTATCTGTTCGTTCAAGATGGATAAAACAAAAGAGAGCAGCGATTATGGATTCTAAAGCGCTAAATGAAATCTTTATGATTAAAGATTAATCCATTCAATATAGTACAAAAGTCCATCCATTATTCGTTTTAGTAGATCTAAGCAATTACATATGTATATAGAATAAACACCACTCTTCAAATCTAGTAATATTTCTTCCAATCATTAAAGGTAAATAAAACACATTAGGAATATCTTAACTTAACATAAATATACAGAATATAGATATACTTATTACGGGAGAAATAACATTAACTTCGATATGTGTGTGTGTGTGTGTGTGTTAAACCAATGAAATATCCTAACCCTCATTCATATATATATAGTATTAATTTTTTTTTATTATTTTACTTTAATAAAATTTGAATTTTTTTAGAGAAAAAAAAGTGAGTGTCATATAAAGTTTGCTTCAAATTAAATTAAAGCAAAACCAAGACCAGCGGCTACAGAAATAGAAGCAATACTGGATAAGATAACTTGAGCTAAGTTAACTCTTGAGTTACCAGAAGCAGCAGAGTCACTGGTAGAAGTAGAGGAGCTTGAAGAAGAGGAGGAAGAACCAGAAGAAGAACCAGATCTGGTGTTTCTGGAACTACTGCTTCCAGAACGAGAAGTTCCAGAGCTACCACTAGCAGTTGCAGTGGTACTGTATGTAATAGTTAAAGAAACACTATTAGTACCAACAGAACCAATAGCACTTAAAGCAGAGGCACAAGCAGATGGGGTAGAAGCAGAATGTAAAGTAGCTGAACCACTGAAGTCACAGTCACTCTTTGAACCACCTTGAGATTCGTAGTATAAGTTTAACACGAAGTTTAATCTTTCTTCACTTGAACAGAAAGAGTAAGCACCGTATTCACCGGTAGTACCATTAGCAGTAATACCAGCACATGAAATTTCACCACAGATGTAACTGAATAAATCTTCATAATCATCTTCATCGACATCACTAGAGACGATACAAGAATTAGCAGAGTTCATACATTGACATAAAGCGTTATCTGGGGTTGGTGGTAAATCAGTAGCAACCTTCCAGTATTTGTTGGTACCTGGGCAAGCTAGAGAAGTACTAGAGGCGGAGTAAGAGGCAGTGTTAGCAGAGGTTGGAGTAATAGCATGAATTTCTCTCGATAAATTGTTGAAATCATCAAGAGTGTGAACAGTGTCACCATCAATGGAGACTAAACCGTAGTTGTTAGTTTCTTCGAAATACATGTAAACGATACCACCAGACCAGACACCAGTCATGTCACTTCCGTAAAGAGCTTGAACTTCACTGAATGGTCTTGGACGAACTTCATTACAACCGTATTCAGAGAAAAAGATAGGGATAGTTAAATTGGCAAATTCTTTAGTTCTATCAGCGTAACCAGATTTTTGGAAAGTTGAGTTACCACACCATTCGTACATATTAATACCGTAAAAATCAGCCTTGACATCATCATCACCACAAGCGAAGTAGTCAGCGATAGATACTCTAGTCTCAGAGTCATCGTTAGAAGAGTAACCGACTGGAATAGATCTGTAGCCTTGAGCCTTGATATAAGCTTTAGTGTCTCTAACAGCTGCTTTAACGAAAGCAGAAGCAGCAGCATTAGAAGCTTCATTAGTGACTTCGTTACCAGCGAAGAAACCTAAGACGTTGGTGTAATTAGAGAACATATCAACGACACTAGTGTAACGATCATATAAAGCCATGGTCCATTCTGGATCGCTTCTATCAATAGATTCAGATGGAGAGGATAAATCAGCAATAACATAAATACCAGCATCATTCAAAGCTTGCATACAAGCGGAATGGTCCAAAGATGTGTTAACAGCATAAACACGAATAACATTAGTGTCTAAGGCTTGTAAATATGGAATATCTCTGGTACATGCACTTTCCTCAGCTAATAAATCGTTGATGGTAGAACCAGATGTAGAGTTAGCAGTGTCAGCTTGATAGGCAACACCCTTTATGTAAAATTGAGAACCATTATTAGAGTAGAAAAACTTGTTACCAACAATTTCAATAGCTGGTAAATCGTCAGCTTGAGCGAATTTAGCACCCAATAAAGTTGTAGCTAAAGTAGTTAACAAAGTCTTTTTGAATAACATTGCTTAACTTTTTCTTTTAATACAGTAATCTTAATAAGAAAGAGATAATATAAAATGAAAGTTCAATAAACGAACGAAAAGGAATTAAAACTGGAGTAAAAAAGAATATTTATTAAGTTTATTATTCTTTATATAATGTAAGATTCCTCGAGATGTTTCATTAAAACCGCGAATTCTGGACGATTTCTATGTAGAAAAGCAATTTATGCGTCGACAACACGAAAGAAAAGCAAAAATTTCCGTAAAAGGAAAAGAGACGAAAAAAAAAGTACCGTGGCTGTGTTCGTTGGCCATGACATGTAAATTACATTTATAAATAGTCTGAATGAGGCACAGTTTTGAGACGTGAACTCTGGCGACATGGTATATATAGAGGTTGTTTTACGGTCCATGTGGGTAGAGGGACAGAGGACAGAGGACATGTCCAAAAGGCACTGTTTGCAACCATTTGCCATGACCAAGAGTAGCGGTCCAGCTAGATGACCAGAAAGGTTCCAGTGCTTAACGCCGTTAGAAGAGAGACTGTGGAAACTGTCTGTCACGTGGGACAGAAGAGGCGAGTGTTTGCATCGCCCAATACGGTTTGGCAGTTCTAGGAGATAATAGGTGCTGCTCTCGCTACGCAGATCTCTGTGGATATTTCCTGTTCGGGAAAGATCTCGAGGAAGATAGAGGAAATTTTCTCGAAGCTTTGCCGTTTCGGGTAGGGATCTAGGCAACGTCTTCCCGATTTGGTCTTCTTTTTCTCGAGTCGCATTGATTTCTTACCAATTGTGGTTATTCATTTCCTATTCTCGTATGTTTATCTTGAATATCTTGTTTACCTCAATCAACTTACTGAGCGACTCGATTGAAAGTTTTTTTTCTCGTTCTTTTGTTGTTTATGTACTCCCATAATTTCTCTCTTCTATATAGTCTCTTATATATAATACTTAGCTCTCACTTACTATTTCTTACTCCAATTTATTATTCTTGTTATTATAAACCTTATTACTTCTATATTAGAACACCAATATTTGGAATTAATAAAAATACTAATTTTTTTGTTTAAATATTAGAAAAGAGACTCTTCTTTCATTATACCTAACTATTAAGTCATTCTCTCGTTAGAAAAAAGATATCTCTTTAAACCAACTTTTATTCATTCCTTTCTGTCCTAAAATATGCGTTTAACTAACTTACTTGCCTCTGCATCTTTATTAGGTGCTGCTGTTGCTGCTCCAGCTGGTCACCAACATCACGAAAAGCGTGCTGTTGTTACCACCACTGTTCATGCTCACACTACTGTTACTGTAGATGGTTCTCAACCAACTGCTGCTGCCGTTAAGGAAGCTGCTGTTGAAAAAACTACTTCAGCTACTACTACTATTGCTCCAGTCACTACTAGTGCTAAAGCTTCTTCCACCAAGAAGACTTCCACTTCCGCTGCTGCTACTACTTCTGCCAAGCAATCTTCTTCTGCTTCTGATGGTTCTTTCTCTTCCGGTGTCAAGGGTATTACTTACTCTCCATACAACGCTGATGGTACTTGTAGATCAACTGAAGAAGTTGCTAGCGATGTTGCTCAATTATCAGCTTACGAAACCATCAGATTATATGGTGTTGACTGTAACCAAGTTGAAAATGTTATGAAGGCTAAATTAGCTAATCAAAAGCTTTTCCTTGGTATTTACTTTGTTGATCAAATTCAAGATGGTGTTGACACCATTGCCGCTGCTGTTAAAGCTTACGGTTCTTGGGATGAAATTGTCACTGTTTCTATTGGTAATGAATTAGTTAACGGTGGTCAAGCTTCTACTTCTCAAGTTGGTCAATACGTTTCTACTGGTAAATCTGCTTTGACTGCTGCTGGTTACTCTGGTCCAGTTGTTTCTGTTGACACTTTCATTGCTGTTATCAACAACCCAGATTTATGTAATTACTCTGACTACATGGCTGTTAACGCTCATGCTTACTTTGATGAAAACACTGTTGCTGCTGACTCTGGTGAATGGTTATTACAACAAATTCAAAGAGTTTGGACTGCTTGTGATGGTAAGAAAGAAGTTGTCATTACTGAATCTGGTTGGCCATCAAAGGGTGACACTTATGGTGTTGCTGTTCCATCTAAGGAAAACCAAAAAGCTGCTATTTCTTCCATTATTAAATCTTGTGGTGCTGATACTTATTTATTCAATGCTTTCAATGATTACTGGAAGGCTGATGGTGCTCAACATTGTGAAAAGTACTGGGGTATTTTATCCGATGAATAAATTCAATAATAATAATGTTTCTTTATTATTTTGGTTTTTATTTGTATCATTAAATGGTTCTGGTATTACTTTACTAGAGTTCCAATAAACAAAACCAAAAAAAATTTTTTTTTCTTTTTGGCTTCTTTTTCTTTTAATTTAAATAAATATATTTTATGGTTAAAAACATTTAAATCCAATTTATTTTATTTTCTTTACTAATACCCAAGTATATACTTTTTTGTTTCTTCCTTTCCTTTTAGTTCTTTTTTTCCCTTTTATTTGTATATTTGTCATTATATATACTTATGTATGTACAGATTGATATAAATGGTTACAAAAATTGTAATAAGTAAATTTCTTTTTATTTCAATAATTTTTTAACCTCTATATCGACTTCTTCTTATTGGACTTCTTGATCTGTTTCTTTGATGGTTTCTTCTTGGCGGTGTTATTGATCTGTTTCGAGGTTGAGTTCTTCTTGGCGGTGTTATTGATCTGTTTCTTTGGTTTCTTCTTGGTGGTGTAATTGATCTGTTTCGAGGTTGAGTTCTTGTGGGTTCATACCTTGAAGGACGAGCTCTGGATATATTTTCTTCTTGTTGTTGTTCCTCCTCCTCCACTTCTTCTTCTTCTTGTTCTTCTTCTAAGGATGCCAATTTCTGCCTCATCTTCTCAGTCAATGCCCCTAAGCCAATAGCAGTGAAAAAATTAATGGAGTATCTAATATTTTCAGGATTCTCAATGGGGAAAATATTTGATATGAAAGGTTGAATATAAGGTTCATTTAATCTTTCCAATAAATCATTAATACCTAATTCGAGTACTAATTCTTGAAATAAGAATTTTAAGAAAATTCTCTCTGGTGGAGTACTATTTTGTTCATTTAATTGTACAATTTTTAAAATCTCTAAATCTATAAGATCAGTACTTAAGAGATGGCCCCAAAATTTACTTAAATTTTTCAATTTTGATGGTTCAATATCATCTAGAGTGTTATAAGTTTGAGTGAAAATTTTTTCAAAAGCTGGTTTCCATGATTTATGAGATGAACATAATCTTTCTGAAATGATAGTATAAAATTTTGAATAAGTTAATTCTTGAAGGATTGAATTTGAAATGATATCTACAATTTTAAATTTTTCATTATCAGGAATACGTAATTTTAATAATTTATGAGCAGCTTCATCACCGGAAAGTGAGCTCTTTAGAGTTAGATAAATTTTTTTCTTAAATTCGATATCAGTAGTGTTAGTGAGATCTAGTGGTTGTGTGGCAGTTGTATTTGGAAATAATTTTGATTTTAATTGAATGAAGTGATTATTTAAGGATTGGATATCATTTGAATCAGAAGTATCGATATCGATATCGATGTTGAAAGAATAAGTAGGGGATTTGATGGATGTTAAATTTGGAGGTATTTGATCTTTATAATTGTTTTGATAAGAGTATAGTACATTATTAATTTGATTAGATATAGTATCATTATTTTCATTTTTTTGTAATAAATTTTTCAAATTGTTAATGATAGCGTTATGAATAGTTTTATTTTTGGATAATAATTTGTTACCAGAATTTGATAAGATTGTACAAATTAAAGAATTTGATAAAATGAGGTTGGTATTGTTATCTGATAAAACTTTTAAAATTTGTAATATTACAAAGACATCAATTATATCATTGTTAAAGAGTTGAGATAATAAGATTGTGATGGAAGTTGAAATAATTGGGTCATTTGAATTGATCGATGAGATTAGATTATGAATTGAATAGATGGAGAAATCTTTTGTGAAGGGAGTATCATTATTTATAATTGAAATAAAATGAATGATGGTTTGAATATTATTAGTATTATTATTCGATATGATAGAATCTAAGAGGTATTGGAATAAAATTTTTTTAATTAATAAAAAATTATGCTTGTATAAATTTTCATAAGAAGATAATAAATTGTCGGTATTTAAATTTTGAATAATATTCTTATAGTATAATTTCAAGTCATCAGACATTTGATGCTTATTGAGTATTTGAAGTTTTATTATTGTATAGTAGGTAAAAATGTTCGATGACATAAATTTTTCATATATACATATTTAATTTTTTTCATTTTTCATATCCAGATATAAAGCGAAAGCGAAAGTGAAAGTGAAAATAAATTAATATAAGATACAGATACACAAGAGAGAATAAGGGAAGTTACAGAAACAATGGTAAGAATTGGAATACTGTTAGAAAGAGTATACTATATAGACTATAGTAAATTAGATGAAGTGATAGAATACTGTATAAAAGATGCCCTAGTAGAATATAAGAACATAAAAGAAGAAGGAATAATAGATGTAATCATATTAGACCCTATACATACATCATATCATTTGGATAGTATACTTGGACACATATACAGTAGTGTGAGAGAAGTTACAATGAGACAAGATTTCAAACTGATCCCAATCAATGTAATTCTGGGCAATTACAACCGGGAAATCGCGGAATGGGAAATACTGTACGGGCCGGGGCAGAGACCGGAGCAAACAGAGAATCAGAGACAAATGCAGCAGCAAGGACAGCCGAACAACTACGCAAAACACTTTCGCCCGATCTTGCCCACGGTGCTGCAAGCCTTGCACCAACAGACACAAAGCATCGATTACAACACACAAAACAAAGAGAACAACAACAACTCAGACCACAACCGATTTGCAGTGAGCGCAGTAGGGGGCACTTTCGATCACCTCCACGACGGACATAAAATCTTGCTCACCGTGTCTGCTTTTCTCACGGAACAACGGCTCGTCGTCGGCCTTACGGAAGAAAGTATGCTCACCCACAAGCAGTACTTGGAACAGATGCAGCCGTACACGGTGAGGCTCACCCACGTGATCCAGTTTCTCCAGCTGTTGAAACCCACACTCCACGTGGAGGTGCACGGGATGCGGGACGTCTGCGGGCCCACGGGCACCGTCCCTGAGATTGAAGCCCTCGTGGTCAGCCGTGAAACCGTTGCAGGTGGCCACACAGTCAACCGCACAAGAACCAGCAGGGGCATGCCTCCCCTCACACTCTGTGTCGTCAATGTCCTAGGCGGCGCCCAGGCTGACGGTTGGCAAGAAAAACTCAGCAGCACAAACATTCGCAGATCCCTCCTCGTGTCTACAGGAACGCGCTAACTTGGGTCCATCGTTCCAGGCACCCATACGGTCTACCGTGAGAGCAGACCCACACACCTCACACCTCACTGCCTACATACTCTCAGATCCTCGCTAATTCCCCCTTCGGGCCTACTCTCACCCACCCCCTCAAGGCAAGAATGCGCTGCAAAACTCACGCTTGCGTCACCCCCCTCACGTGCTCCTCCGTCCTTGCTTTTCTCTGCGTCTCTGCGTCCCTTTTTAAACTATAACAGAACTCACTCACTCCCCTAGAGGATTTTCTCTCTGCTTTGCGTTTTAGCCTCTTTAACAGCTAAATGATTCTTTTATGTACTGTACTCTGTTTTTATTCCTATTCCGATTTAAGCTTACAAATTGATCTTTTTTCCTCTTTCTGATCAACAGGAAAAGAAGAAAAAAAAGCTTTTTTACGATGATTGAACTCATTTATGTTTCAGGGAAACAGAAAAAGGATTTCCCCAGGGTTCAACTACTTTATATATATCGATACGTTATATAGTTATTTAAAAAAAAAAAATTAATGTGTCTCTTGCATGGTAACAAACATATACAAGTATTCTTTGTTTCTTATACATTTCTTCGCTCACTACTTCATATCCCTCCTTCCCCATGCCCTTGAATTATCTGGATTCGGCTTCAGATATTGACTCTACAAATAACAATATTCATTTTCATATTCCTTTCCAGAGTAATAATCATAATAATACTAATACTAATAATAACAATAGAGATAAAAATTTAAATCATGATGCTTTACTCGCAAAAAAAAATATTTATCCATTCACACAAAGAATAGCTAGATTATCTATAGATCAAAATATTAGTCCTCTATCTGATAATAATTCTCATCCGGCAACTTCAACCGCAGAACTACTAGAGACAAGAAAATTTGAAACCGTTTACATCAACGCGACAAAATTAAATCTTTTAAATATTCATAACGATAATAATGATAATAACTATACTCAAATTGAAAAGAGAAGACATTCAAGCGTCATCTCTTTACCAGGTATAAGTAATAAATCAAAAGTTTCAAATCATTCCTCCATGACAATTTCAAGAACCGCAAGTTCATCAAGTATTTCCTCTATTTCAACGAAAAAATCAACTAAAAAAAAAAGAAAATCTAATAAACCATTAAAATTAAAATTTAATTTATCTTCTTCAATAAAGAATCATCTTTCAATTAAAGATCTTAGAGAATTATCTCTTTTTTTAACTCATGCTGATCATAATTCTCCAAGTTTTATTAATATAGAAAATAGATCCTCTGTAAAGAAACTTTTCGTCTTTTTCACTCCAGGTATATTACCAAAAGATTTCATACCATCAATTTCAAATAATAGTTTTAATGATAATAAAGATTTATTAAGAGATAAATTCTTACATATAAATAATAATAAAATTAAAGATTTTATCACTATTCCAATTCAATCTCCAGGTTCTAAAAATCTTTTATTCCCATCTTTTGATTCTTTCGTTAATATTTCATTAAATCAATCAGAAAAATTATCCTTAAAGGAATCTTTAAATAATAAAAATTTATCTTTCAATGATTTATTATTAAATATTGACCTCTTAAAGAGTAATGGTTATCCAATACATCCAGATACAATAGGTTATCATTTAGATGATACCGATAATACTGAAAATGATGAAATTCCAATTGATTCTTTAAATGAAAATTATTACTTCCCAACAAATTCAAATAAAGATACTTCCAATTTCTTAAAGACTAAACCACCTTCCGATGAATCACCTTCCAATGAACAGATTTATGGTCTCGATTGTGAAATGTGTTTAGCGAGATCAGGTCTCGTACTAACAAGAATCTCAATCGTTGATTATAATAACAAGACTATTTATGATCATCTAGTTATTCCAAATGAACCAATTATTGACTATCTAACTAAATATAGTGGAATCACTGCTAAGAAATTAAATAAAGCAACAAAAACTTTTGATGACGTTCAAACGGATTTCTTAAATCTGATAAATACTAACGATATCATTGTAGGTCATTCTTTGCAAAGTGATTTGAATGTCTTAAAGATTAAACATAATAAAATTATAGATACTTCAATCATTTTCGATCATCAAGCTGGTCCACCATTCAAACCAGCTTTAAAATATTTAAGTAAAGTTTACTTAGATAATGAAATTCAAAATAATGATAAAAAGGGTCATAATTCAATCGTTGACGCTAATACTTGTATTGAATTATTAAAATTAAAAATTAAGAATGGTATCACTTTTGGCAAATCTATCAACACAGAATTCTTATTAAATAGAATTGGTAAAAAGACCAAAAAAAAATCATTACTATTAAATGATAAAAAATTTTTAAATTCAATTGATTTTACTTATTTAAATGATAATTATAATGAATTCGCTGAACATATTCATTGTTCAAATGATACTACAATGATGAATGAAATCTTACGAAATATTAATAATTTTGATTTCTTCTTAGCAAAATTAAATTCATTAGAAATTAAAAGAAAATTTCGTTATGATTATCAAATTGGGAAACAATTAAAAGATACCACTGAAGAAACAATCTTAGAAAATTTTAACGAAAACTTTAATAAATTATACGACTCTATACCAACGGGTAGTATCATCATGTTAATAAGTGGTGGTGGTGATAACTCTGCACATAAAAAAATTATTCAAGAATTAAATCATTTTAATGGTGATGAAAGGAAAAAATTACAGAAACAAAAAGAATCTGAAATTGAACAAAGTATAAAACAGGCAAGAGATGGTGTTGCCACAATCATTGTTAAAAATACCACTAATAGTAATAATGAAGATAGTATTCAAGTACTTTGAAATAATCTTCTAAAAAAAAAATAATCTGCATTTAAAAAAAACTCTTCTTACTATCTTATTATATGTACATATGTATTTATTTAACTGTAACCCTCTAGCATTTTTGTAACACTACTATAACTATTTTTTTTTTCATTCCTTAATTTGTAGCTGCAGAAGAACTTGAAAGACCAGGGATTGATTCACTATTCCCAACAGCTCCTCTTATATCTGCATCAGTTAAATCATTACTGTTCTTGACATGAGTATTTTCATTTCTTGTCATATCAATATTTTTACCACTATTATTTTTTATTGTAATATCAAATTTATCAAGATCTAATGGAAATAACGTAGTTATTGGATTAGAATCTTCTTCACGTATACGTTCAGATACCCAATTCTTATATTGAAACTTATATTGTTCTTGTTTATGAGGATTATCATTTTCCATCGTATTAGAACTACTACGTTTATTAGGTGTAACTGATTTAAAATTCCAAGTTGTCTTGAAACTTTGAGGTATGGAATACCTACCAGATTGATTTGCTTTCTCTATAAGACTGTTCATCAAAGATATACCGTGTATTGGGATAGATCTCAAGGCTCTTACGGTAACAATTGAAACAATACTACTTACTACTTTCAATAATTTTTCACAGAGATTCCTTCTTATTATATTCACTGCAATAAAATGAAAAAATAATAAAACTTACAGAACAAAACAAAAGAGCATATATCGTCCCTACATAACAACTCTAGAGCAATTGCGCATCCAACCTATATTCTTATAATACAATATTGACTACTTTAATGCTTATAAATAGAGAATAATATCATATCCTCATAACGTTAAAAGTGACCACGTATAGAACGACTCTTATTATGTCGTATTGAGCAAATTTCCAAAGAAACGAATATTTCAAGTAGATTTTAGTACGATATTTGAACAATTGAACATAAAATAGACTGCAATTTTATAAGGCATAAGAGTGTGTACGATTGCTATCAGTTTGTGCTTAAGGATGAATGCCTCTGTAACTACTGCTGCAATGACTGATATTCCTAACGTGTTGCCCAGTTCTATTCCGGTGCCATCTTTCATCATAACGTCGTTCTCTTTGATTTGGTTCTATTTCAAGAATATACTGCTTAAATTACCTTATGGTGCACAATTGATCCATTACATAACCAAATCTATAAACGATGATCCTTATAGAACCTCGATTGAGTTTCTTTTGGTGTTTTACGCTGCATACTATTATCTCTCTAAACCACAACAAAAACATGCTAATCTATCAACGAAGAAAAATTTATGTCCTGCTGAGATTAATGCTTTGATTGAAGAATGGGAACCAGAATCAATGGTCTTGGAAAATGAAACACGTGATACTTGGAGATTAACTAAGATTCCTGTAATTAAAGATTCTGGGATTGTAAACTATATTAATATATCTCGTAATGATGATAAAGAATCGTTCGATAATGTTTTCAATATGACTTCAAATAATTTCTTACAATTATCACAAAGTAAAGAGGTTATCGATGTTGCTAAGGATACTATTAGAAATTATGGTGTTGGTGCTTGTGGTCCTGCTGGGTTTTATGGTAATCAAGATGTTCATTATCATTTAGAATATAATTTAGCAAAATTTTTTGGTACTGAGAGTGCTGTTCTTTATGGTCAAGATTTTGTTACTGCAGCATCCGTGGTACCAGCTTTCACAAAACGTGGTGATGTTATTGTGGCTGATAATGCAGTTTCATTATCTTTACAAAATGCTTTACAATTAAGTAGATCTACTGTTTATTATTTTGAGCATAACAATATGCAACAATTAGATGATTTATTAACTGAATTAAATAATAATGAAAAATCTGAAAAATTACCTGCTATACCAAGAAAATTTATCGTTACTGAAGGTATTTTCCATAATTCTGGTGATATTGCTCCTTTACCTGATTTAGTTAGATTAAAGAATAAACATAAATATAGATTATTTGTTGATGAAACTTTTTCATTAGGTGTCCTGGGTAAGTCTGGTCGTGGTATTACTGAACATTTCAATTTGGATCGTAATAAATCTGTAGATATTACTGTTGGTTCTTTAGCCACCGCAATTGGTTCTTCTGGTGCTTTTGTATTAGGTGATACTGTTATGTCTAATCATCAACATATTGGGTCTAATGCTTATTGTTTCTCTGCCTCGTTACCAGCTTATACAACTACATGTGCTTCAAAAGTCTTGGAAATTATGGATTCTGATAATACTGCCGTTTCAAAATTACAATCTTTATCCAGTTCATTACATAATATTTTCAACAAATCTGAAGAATTGAAAAAATATTTTGATATCTTATCAATGGAAAACTCACCTGTCTTACATATACAACTAAATGATACCATTAGATCTAATATTTTCAATTATACCGCTGTTGAATTATTCGATAAAGTACTATCCTTACAGAAATCAGCTAAATCAAATAGATTTATTCCAGAATATGAAAATGAAGAAATGTTCTTACAGACAATTGTTGATGATCTATTACAAAATCATAAGATTTTAATCACAAGAAATACAATAATATTAAAGCATGAAACATTACCAATTGTCCCAAGTTTGAAAATTCAATGTAATGCCAATATGACAAATGAAGAAATTATCTCAGCATCGGAAAAGATCATATCTTCCATGATTAAATCATGTGCCGAAATAACACAAACGAATATATGATCAATCAGATGTATTCTATTCTATTTAACTGTATACTTGATATAAAATTTGCGCAAGCAAGAGAAATATAAGATAAAAATACCTTCTCTTAATATAACTCCGCCTCACACTGACACATTTGATTTCCCAAAGAAGTAATTGGTGGTGACAGCACAGCCTCATTAAATCATCGCTTTGTCAATTTTTTTTATTGTGTCAGGGGCTTGTATTCCATCAATGTCACCCAATAATTTGGTAAACTTTCCAAATAAGAAAGAGGCAGTGATTATACATTTCAGACATAGGTGTCAAGCGATAAAAGTTAGTTGTGTTTATTGCTGTGTATTCTTATTCTTATATAAGAGGACAGTTTCTTGAGTTTCTTTTTTAAATTTTTGTTTTATTTATTATTTTGTAAGAGTATACTCAATATAGGTGTAAAAGTACAATTACCTAAGAAAAAACAATGGTTCATTTTAGAAAGAAGTCAAATATTAGTAATCATTCAGGTGGTGAGAATAAACACCATTCAAAGGTGGAAGTCTCGAAGGAAGATATGGCAAGGTTGAAAGTTAGAACTGCTTCAGTGAATGATCCTATTTTAGATGCTGTTCAAGAAGCCCAACCTTTTGAACAGGCTGCCGATGCTTTTAATGAAAATAGTAATAGAAGATCGTATTTTACTGATGCAAGTGGTAATGAAGTTAAACCAAAGGATGTTTTCGGTAATGAGATTGATGTTCCTGATATTTCGAATCCAACAAGGTCAAGGAATGAAAGACCCTTAGATACAATTAGGGGGTTCGAATATGCTATAACGAGAGATCAAATGTGGTTCGAACAACTCGAGACTCCATATTTGGGCTTTCAAGTGAGACAAGATTATCCTTTTGCTAATCCTTCAAATGGTAATATGCAATATGATTCTTATGTTCAAGAACAGCCAGTATATACTAGTAAACCTATTATAACAGAGGATTCAGACAAGAAGAAAAAGAAGAAGAGAGGCTTCTTTGGAAGGAAGAAAAAGACTTAATTTTAACAACTATAACTATACTAAAATAATTTTCTAATTTCATATTCTTCATCTTCTCTTATATATTTAGTTATTTATATTTTATATACTTTTAATATTAATATATCTTATAAAATCACGTGCCTTTTGATGTAACTTTTTTTTTTTTCATTTTCATTTTTGAAAAATTTAAAGAGATGCTCATCGAGAAATTCGCAACAAGATAAATTTAGTTAAGGCATATATTAAACATTACTAATCAAAATTAGTTCTCTACTGATATCCCCAGTAACATCTATAAAAAAAATCACAATAATAATGCCACCAAAATCCCATAGAAAAAGTAAAGGTCTAGGTGCATCTCTAGAGATGGCACAGTTTTTAGATGCCGGTGCAAATAAAATTAAGAGAAGAATTAGAGATCTTGAAAGATTGCTAATGAAAAAGAAAGATATTTTACCACATACTGTTATAATAGAAAAGGAAAGAACTTTGGAAGCTTTGAAACTAGAGCTAGAAAATGCTCAATTAAAACAAAAAGCAAAGAAAAATGCTACTAAATATCATATGGTTAGATTCTTTGAAAGAAAGAAAGCTATAAGAAAATATAAACAACTGTTGAAAAAGAAAAATTATGATGATGATGAGCTTCTACAAAAAAAAATAGATCTTTGTTATACTGTAAATTTCCCAAAGACCGAAAAATATTTATCGCTTTACCCATCTACGCATGATAATCAGGAAAAAGACAGTAACGATAAGACTAAACTTAAGAGAGAAACTTTTCGTAAAATCATTGCTGAACAATTAGAAAATGGTACTTTACCTGTATCATTTGAAGACGCTTTAAAGGGAACTACTTTAGATAAACATGGAAACGGTGTTGATGTAAGTTCAACAACAAAAGAATCTGGCATGGCCAGTGAAAATGAAGAAAAGAGTGGTGACGAAGAAGATGATTTCTTTGAATAGACTAAACTACAAATTTTTTACGTACAATAACATCCTTCTATTGTTTTCCATTTCTTGTTTTCTATCATAAAAATAGTTATTCACCTTTCAATCTCCCTGTTTATTAGTTACTATAATCCATATTTTATAGATCATATTGTATATCGTATTTCAAATCCATCGCATCATTTATAAGCATAATATTTATTTCATCTTCTTGTAATTCAGTTGGAATCAATAAATCACAAGAAACAGTAACAGTATTATTATCAGTTTGTCTAGGATGGCATCTTTTAATAATAAGTAATTCTTCACCTTTATACCCGATGCAGAACCACAGTTCTTTTTGTGCCTTTGGGTATTTATCACAATAAACTTCAAAACCTCTGTTAGCCTTTTTGGAGTAATGCTTTGTCTCGATGCTAATAATTCTTTCTGGTTCATTTTCGTCTTCATTAAAGTCCCTCTTCAACTTGACAGTAATATCATCTAATGTAGGAAGTCTTTGAGCAACATACATAAATTGCTTGCGTTCTTCATCCAATACATTCAATTTATTCATAATATTATTCAGTTTCTTAATATTACTTTTACCAATTTTTTCTAATGTTAATCTCTTGTTCTCCCATTTTTTCAATTCTAGGTCATTCGGATAACCGTTAGAGTTGAAAGTAAGATCTTCTATCCTCTTCAAATCTACACCTGGCAATAGGCCAATTGAATCATCCTCGTACCAACACCCTTGCTTAACACATTGCATAACTCTTATAATTGTTAAAACAGTTTTAAAGTATCCTAATTCACTTGCAACATCAATATAAGCCTGTAAGATACGCAATGACTGGTCTAATACAGAAATAGTGTCCTGAATATAATCAGCTATAGGCAAGTTTACACGACTGAAATGGGCTTGCAATAATAAAAATGCCTTCACATGAGGATCCCATATTGGTAACTCATCTTCATCCGTAAAAATTTGTTCAGCAGGATATCTAGATTGAGCGGACATCTCGACGTTCATGATCGTTTCACCTCCTCTAACTGGTATTTCGTTGTATTCAACCGCTAAAGAAAGCCATTTTAGAACGTCTTGAAAGTTTGCATTATTATTTATATTTTTCAACAATTGTCTTACTGTCAAATGAGATATATAATAGTATGATGAAATACTCAGAAATGGGGTAGCTTCAATAGTTTTCCCAATGATAGAGATACACTTTGATTCAGTTAAATTTGATAGAGTGGAATCAATCAATCCACTTAAATGTTTCGATACACCAGCAGCTGATGTATCTTCGTCAATTCCATAATAAGTTGGGTTGTGGTGTGCTCTACGGAAGAAAAATGTCCAATTTAAAAAGTCCATAGCATCTTGTTTTGTTTTGATTGTACCTGATACAATTTCAGCACCTAAATGGTCATCTAATACCTTATGTAATGATGATTCTACGGGGAACCCAATATTCAAGAAGTGCTTATAGAACATCTTTTTCGAGTCTTTACTATACACGATAGCTGTACCTGAAGTATCAAAAGCAGGTCTACCAGCTCTACCCATCATTTGTAAAATATCTGTAAGATCCATATCCCTGTACCCTTCTATCTTTTTATCGTAAAATTGAGTACCTTTAATAATAACCAAATGAGCAGGTAAATTAACACCCCAAGCTAAAGTTGAAGTAGCAATAAGAATTTGAATCTTATTTTCCTGAAATAATTGATGAGATATGGAACGATCTTTTTCATTTAGACCGGCATGATGTAGACCAATACCGAATTGTAGAGCAAGTTTTAGAGTATCATCAGTGATTTGAGACAAGTAATACCGTAACTCTTGCTCATCATGGATATTCAAGAATTTTCTTGGATTAGCTTCCATACCACATAAATGAATTAAATCCAATGCTGTTAATCTGGTTTGTCTACGTGAAGAGACAAAAATTAGTGCAGGCTTATCAGCTGAATGTTGCTTAATTGCCATGAAAGCAGGTTTATTCATAGTCTTCATTAATGGGCAATAGGATAAATTGTCTGGAAAACCGTCAATATACATTTTTAAGGGAACTGGACGAACACTTGAAGAGAAATTGTATAGACCTCTCGTCTTCACACCTAGCCAACCAGCCATATCATAAGCATTGGAAACTGCTGTTGACATCCCCAACAAACGGATGGGCTTCTTTGTTTGAGAAGATATGTAATTCATACGAGTCACAATCATTTCTAATATCGGACCACGATCACTGGCCAATAAGTGAATTTCATCCATAATAACTAAGGATACATTTTGAACAAACTTACGAGTTTGCCAGTTACGTGAAATACCATCAAATTTTTCTGGTGTAGTGATTATTATTGTAGCATCACGAACGTCCTTGGGATCTGGAAGAGAATCACCAGTCAATTCTACAACTTTATCTCCCGTAACAGGAGTTATACGTTTCCGCCAGTCGTCAACTCTTTCACGAACCAATGCTTTCATTGGAGCAATATACACAATTTTGGATCCAGGGAAATCACGGAAGGCATGCCATATGGCCAGTTCTGCTACTACAGTTTTACCTGAACCAGTTGGGGACCCAACAAAAACATTTTCATTTGAATTATATAGTGTGTGGAAAGTCATAGTCTGCATTGGATTAAAGTATTTAAATGGATAAATTGATTCAACAAGTGGATTTTGGAGAGCAGTAGTGGGTAATGGTCTTAGCCTCTCTAGCTTTGTCTGCAAGGTTTCATTGAAAGGTCTAATCAAGTGTTGGAATGAGATAGCATGAACTGATTCACAACCTATCCAGCTATCAGAAATGACCTTTATAACAACTTGTGGTGGAAGTGGGTCAGATAGAGGAATCATGAAATCCATCTCATGTGGGTTGGAGAGAGCCCGCCTATTTAAAATAAATCTTTCAAAGTGTAAAATTTGTGATTTATCAGATTCCTCTACAAATACCCAAAAGAATTGAGCATCACCGTGAATCCTTGTATCCCATACAAAAGCGGCATTTAGATTAACATGAATTCTCATCACGTTCATGGTGATTGGAAAAATCTCAGACTCTATTTCGATTCTTGGGAATCGACTTAGTATATTATATACTTTTTCACCCATTTTCTTGTTATGTACCAATTCACCCAGCTCAGGTTTTGAAAGATCCAAGAGATGTGCAATTGAAGGATTCTTATCTTTTATCTGACGAAGGATATCTTTAGGAAGATTAAACTGGCAGAGAGGATGATCGAACGCCCACATTCTCTTTTCAATAGATTTACATATATCAAGCATAACTTTAGCAAAATTACCCCATCTTCTATTAACACCGATCAAGAATAGGGCTCTGCATATTCTTACAGAATTGTGGGCAACGTAGTTTGAGTCTGAAGATAAAGCTGAGTCTGAAATCATACTCTGTGATATATAAGCTTGCAATAATACATTAGTCTTTCCTTGTGGGGTATCTAAAGCACCTCCGACCTGACATGCAACCGATACTTCAGATAGCCTTGTTAATTCCTTGGATTCTTCCTCTCTAAATTTGATACTATCAAATTCACTACTCATACTAATCATTGATAGCACATCAGCCTCTGTAGCTCGCGGATCACACATTTGATTAAAAATCTCGACAGACTCATTTAATAAATAAAAGTCAGAAGAAACTCTACCAAGATCTTTGGCTATAAATGCCATTGATACTTCGTCAAACACAATCATTTGTAGGGAATGTAACCTCCTGGCAGCTGTTATAATCATCTTTTTTCTTCTATCATATAGTTGAGGATCAGAAGAAACCTCATCCCAATTGATACCATAGGTATAAGGATTCTTCCTCATTCTGACAAACATATAAGTATATCCAAGCCATTGGATAGCTTCTTCGACATTAGTGACACTTCCTAACGATATTTCTGCATTTAAATTGTCAGCTAATTTTGGTCCAAATCTGGATTCTATAGGATACTGTTGGGTAATTAGCGACACATAACTATCTAAACGGTCGCTTGAAGTGCACAAGATACCGGTACCATTCGCTGAACCAAATCCGGGTCTACCAGCACGACCAAAAATTTGGATTACATCGGATATTCCTAAGTCTATGAAACCACCCTTTTTGGAATCGTAAACTTGAGTTCCTTTAATAATAACACAATCTGCAGGTAAGTTAACACCCCAAGCTAGTGTTGCCGTACAACATAATACTTTGATTGCACCCTCTTTAAACATCTTCTCCGTTAAATTACGGTCTGATCTTGAAAGACCAGCATGGTGAATACCAAACCCATATTGGAAAATCTCTCTTAAGTCTTTATCTCTATTTTTGGCAAGTAGTTTAGAATAGTTATCCCGAGAAGAGTTATCCGGTGCAAACATTTCGACCTCATGGTTTTCTTGAGCCATCTTAATAAAAGTTCTAGAGCTCCTTACAGTATCTTTTCTCGAGTGGACAAAAACCATCACTTGATGACCTCTTTGTATCATCTCCAGCAATCTATCATATGCCACTTTATCTATATTTTCCTTGCTCTGTTTGCTTCCTGCTTTTCCTCTGCAGCCAATAATTTGTTGTTCTAAAGGTTTTGGTCTAAATGAATGATCAAAATAAAACATACCAACTTGTCTATTCACTCCCAGAAAATCAGCTACATCCATAAAATTGGGTAAAGTAGCAGACAACCCCAAGATACGTATCATAGACTGGGAACTCTCAACTTGTCTTAACGTACGAGCTACTAAAGTCTCGATAACAGAACCTCTATCTTCATGTAATAAATGCACTTCGTCAATAATTAATAATTTAACTTTGGAGACTAAATCATTATCACCATTAGCTTTACGGGTAACGACATCCCATTTTTCTGGCGTGGTTACAATAACCTGAGTCTCAACAATTTCTGCCTTTGTTAATTGCATATCACCAGTCAATTCCCGTACTTTTATATCAAAGACAGAAAGTTTAGAGCTAAATTTTGCCACAATTTCTGCAGCTAATGCTTTTAATGGCGCTACATATATGACCTTGAAATCGTCATATTGAATATCCACAGTTCCATCTTCAGATATTGTAGAGTTTTGTTTGATAGCGTTCAGAATGGTTAGAAGGGCTATATCTGTTTTACCAGCACCAGTTGGAGCACAAATCAGCATATTCTCATTAGTATTGTACGCTACAGGAAATACCAAAGACTGAATTTGATTCAAAGTTTCATAATTGAACACTGCTTGGCAATAATGGTCAAGTTCATCGATTCGTTTTAGTTTGGTATATAAGAGATTCTTATTTTTGGTTTGTTGAGCAGCAGGTATTATCACTTCTTCATATGTTTGAAAAGCAGTTCTTGTAGTACCAATGGGTAAAGCAAATTTATTTCCAGAAAAAGATAATGATGAAGTAGTATTTGCTTCATAGCTTCTAAAAACATGAGGGTACTTTATAATTGTCTGTGCAGCATTTAGCTTCTCGTTTTTGGCATTTTTGGCATTTTCTAAATATTGATTCCTTATATCAGTTTTCGTGAGTTGTTTATTTGGGTTCTTGGCCTCCCGAATCATAAACATTGTTTGATCTATAGGCAATGACACAATTTGAGGTCTATTCTGTACAAGAAATGATATTAGCTCTATATTCTCTACACCTAGAAAATCTAATAATTCATTCTCCAAGATTTCTTTCTCATGCGTATAAGTCATTTGTAAAACAGATTCAAGTACAGTATCACTTGATAATGAAGTAGAGGAAGAGTCGAGCAGCTCATTCAAGTTCTTGTACAGAGAATTTGTGTGTTCTTTCCTAAAGGTGTCAATTACATTTTGTAAGTTTTTGAAGGAGATATCATCAAAACTATCATATATATCATCCCATTCATTACGGTCTTGAGGAAGCACAGCTAGTTCATCTTTACTCTGGGGGGAATCATTCTTCACCTCGTCATCTACTACTGGAACTGTAAGTGTTGCAGCATCGATGTTGAATTTGGAAGCAGCAGTAATCATACTTTGCATGGCCTGCATATAGGAGCCAGCTGATGTAACTGAGTATGAAGTTGACATTGCTGCTTTATATTGTCTTTAGAGTATTAATGGCACTTTTACTAAGGTAGTATTATGTCAGTTCCTACTAATATTAATTCATTTATGTATGATATATCTTTTTCATTTCGCTAGCTCAAAAAAAATTGATAGTAGTGGAAATATAAGTTAATATAGATGAAACAGAAAATATTCACAGGTCAGAGTGTTTGAGAACCATATATACCAGCTCAAGGCAGAACCTCTTGAATATACAATAGAAAACTTAATATTTAATTTATGATATATAGATTCATTATTATTGTATATAATCCTTTTATTAACATTTATATCGAACTTATATAATTCGTTAGTCTCTGCACCACTGCAGTTTTGTCCCAGTCTAATCTTGATTCCCAAATGATTTCCATCATTTCTGAGTATACTAATTCTAATTCTGATACTGTACTACCAGTTGTCTTTTCAGTCATTGATAATAGTATATTTTCTAAAATATTAAGATCGACAATCAATGAATTTTCTTCAATTTCATCTTCAGTATCCTCTGTCATAAGTATTTCACTATTATCCTTTTTAAGCGCCTCACTTGAAGGGATTTCTTCTAATGTGGGATCACCAACAGGTGCCTCTTGATCATCTGGTTTAGTTATTACTTCTTCTTCTTGAATGTTTGTACTTGAGTTGGTATTTGGCGGCTCATTGCCGACCGTAGATAGTTTGGCAGTTTCTGCAGTAGAAGCTTGGTTATCTGATATTTCAAGACCCTCAATAGCGTTATTTTCCATCACTAAATTGTCCTTATTGGAGTTAACCTCAGATACTGTGTGTGATCCATCAGCAGAGACTGCATGCTTTTCAGCGTATGCTTCCTCAACTTCGGAAGATTCTACTATTGGTTGCGTGTTAGAGAGTCCCGTTGTCGCCTCCTGAGGAGCATCCGATATAGTATCTTGTTTGGTAGCACTTTGTGCTTCCATGTCCTTCAAATATAGCGCTTTTCTCTCCAAATCTCTTTCTCTAGTTGCTTTACATTCATGGATAAAATCAGGTGTTGATAAATCTTCAATACCCATTTGGGCATTAGCAAACATTTCTGATGCCTTGATAATTCTTTCTCTATCTCCCGTAGTATTAGCATCTCTATATATCAGTTCAATATCTTTTAAGTATTGCTTTGGCTCAGAATAATAGCCATTCCAAAGTCTTTCTTCCACTATATCTAAATCCATATTGTGGAATCTTCTTCCTGTTGCTACTTCGAGAATCATTCCATCATCTTTAACATAGGCAGGCTGCCATGCTGGATCATTGATTACCTGAGGTTCAAATAAATGAATCAAGAAAGCATCATCTATAGGAGGTTTTCTAAACCTCTTGTATCTATTCTTAAATAGATCCATTAAACCAGATAACTTGATTTTCAGCATATTCTTCAGCTTCATATCTTGATATTGAAAAGATTTAAGTTTCTTTCTTAAAATTTCCTGAGGTGAAAGTAGGTTACCATCCTCATCCAGGTTGTCATTGGTTAACTTATCTTTGTCAATTTTTGGTAGTTCAGGCAACGGCTTTCTACGTCTCCTCCGTACTTGAAATTCTTTTGGTGTCATTTTTATTATGGATATCAATGATTTAAAGTATTCATTTCTTTGAGCTTCGCTAGGTTTATCGATGGTAACTGTATTTGAACCAAATGATAGTAGCTTTGCAGTTTCATCGATACTATCATTTACACCATCCAATGGTATTGATTCGGCAATCGCAAGTAGTAATACCTTCTCATTGCTTTGTAAAGATCTTAGTAGACTTGATAATGTTAGTATTACAGTTTGTGGTACTGTCCTACTCCATATATCAAAATTTGGAAGAAATAGAATAGATGGCTGTCTCTTACGTGCTTCTATAAATCCTTGAACTACAGCTGCTTCCATCGACCTTATGGATGACTCAGAAACTAACGTCGCAAGATCCATATTTTGGACATTATAATGTTCCAGATAATTTAAAAGAGCGGCACCAATATACTGTTGTCCATTTCCATAAACACCATGAATAAGAAGTCTCGGTTTGCATATTCTAGATTCACGTATCCTCTTTAATACTTCATTCTTCTGGAAGCTATTTATTGTCATTCCATCCTTATCATCCTTATCATCATCATCAAAATCTTCATAATCAATATATTGTTGAATTTGTGACTTATCTCTTTGAAAACTTCCACTATTCAAGTCATTAGGCAGTATTCTATGTAGCCACCTTTTGATATTATCAAGTTGATTATTTAATAAGGGTTCAATAGATTTAGGTAAAGGTTGTGGTGCACTACCTGAACTTCTAGCCGAAGAAGGCACTATCATCTGTAGTGCTAACATAAAATCATTGACGTTTACTTTAACTTCCTTTGGATTGACTTTTAATTTTTCTTCACTTTTATAGATTTGGGGATATTTTCTTTGAATACTAAATAAAGCAGCTTCTGTACATAGAGCTCTTAAATCAGCACCACCATAGCCTTTTGTCAATCTAGCTAAGTTTTGAATAAAATCATCGGATAATGGTTGGTTCCAACGCTTTGTATGAATTTTTAATATCTTAGTACGAGCTTTTTGATCAGGTAACGGGAAATAAAATTCCCTATCGAATCTTCCAGGTCTTCTTAAAGCAGGATCTACAGCATCAGGCCTATTTGTTGCACCAATAACTATAACTTGGCCTCTATTATCCATCCCATCCATTAAAGCTAACAATGTGGAGACAATACTAGCATGAATTTGTTCTTGCTTAGAAGATCTTACCGGCGCTAAACCATCGATTTCATCAAAAAAAATTATTGAGGGTTGCTGTTTCTTTGCCTCCTCAAACAGTAGTCGCAGTTGTCTTTCAGCTTCACCTACCCACTTGGAAAGAATATCTGCACCTTTGCGCATGAAGAAAGTAATCTTTCTTGAATCGGAAGAACAACTTGCTGCTAAAGCTCTAGCCATCAATGTCTTACCAGTACCAGGAGGTCCGTGGAATAGGACCCCTCTTGGAGGAGTAATGTTGAAATTTTGATACAATTCAGGGTATAATAGCGGCAGTGCTACCATCTCTTTCAATTGATCGATGTAATTATCTAATCCACCAACATCATCAAATTTTATATCCATATCTACACCCAATGGGTCAAGATCAGCTATTTCTGGTTTCTTTTTCTTTTTAGTAACTTTATTCTTTTGTTTTGGTTCTTTTCCAAGTGGTAAAATCTCATCTTCAGAAGAATCAGAATCCAATATTAGTTTATTACTATTGTTATTGGCATTGAGGGAACTCGATGTAGGCACTTGATTGTAAAAATTTGTATTTTGACCAAAGATTGTTGTAATATCATTACCACCAAAAGGTCCACCTGTAGGGAATAATCTTCTAGTTGGACCATTAAATTGTGATCCTCTACCTTTACGAGCTGGAGAAGGATTAGAAAAGGATCCCATTTGATTCACTAAGTTTTTTGGAATAGTATTACTAATAAGATCATCAACATTTGTAGCGGATAGTGGAGGTGGGAGAGTATAATTTACTGGTTTAGTACGCTCTCGTAAAGACCTTTTTTCATGAATAGGGCTATCTTCTTGTAACTCTCTAATTTCATCCGCTAGACTCATATGATCATTTGAACCATTGGCTTGATTGCCTTCAGTTTCATTATCTAAAATATGAGATAATCTTGTCCTTCTTCTTAAGTTTCTCCTAGTAGAAGGAGACGGTGTACTTCTATTATTATTGTTTCGGTCTCTCCTATAAGAGCGTCTTGTTCTAGTCTCTCTTCCCTTATAATATACGTCTTCATCGTCATCTTCATCATCATCATCATCATCCGGATCAGGAACTACAAAATTATCGTTTTGATTGCGTACTTTTCTTCTCTTGTTATTTTCAATATATTCATCATCTTCATCTTCAGCATCCTCATCATCATCATCCTCATCATCATTTTCATAGTCGTCTTCATGGAAACTGTCATCATCATTAGAATCGTGATGTTTTGATCTCTCAGCAGCACGCTTTGCTCTAGGCTGAGGAAGTTCATTGAGTTCCTCCAGTTCTGTAACTTCTTTAGCGGCAGTTTCCTGCTCCGAAATATTCTCCAAATAGTCTAGCTCACCTTCAATCTCAGCATAATTGATCTTTCTCAAAGATCTAGCAGATGTATGAACTACGCCATTTTCGTCCTTGATCTCATTCTCTCTGCTCTTCTTGTCCTGGTTTCGCAAGTGTCTCGTCATATCTAGCAGCCAAAAGTAAAACAGTGCCTTCTATACAGCACTTGTAACGTAAATTGCTTCAATTGATACCACTTTACGACCAATTCAATTGAATTTTTGACACTACCTTTAAATAATTCTTCATTCAATTCTTTAAATATTTGGCGAATTTCGTTACCAGCAAGAAAAAAAAATAACTGCAATATTTATCACGTGCAAGGGCCTTTTAATATAAATTATTAAGGAAATGACATGAGTTATTAACAAGCATTGATACACTTCTATTAAAGGCGATATTGCTGTTGTGCATTTGAGGTATTTATACGATTGTGTAGCACTATTCTGTTGGATAAGACCTAGTATCTCTGTTTTCACTGCAATTAGAGAGACGTATTCTGCGCCTACTTCAACTTTTTATTAATATTGGTCTATAAATTCGATACAATTCATCAGTTCAGGTTATAAGAACATCCATATTTTTACTCATGCCATCTTCCTATGATGATATGCCTCCAGACGAGGATCTGCCTACATATGAAGAAGTCATATCTCAAGAAACAGGGTCAGGAGCATCTACGCAGACTCATCACCATCAAGCTAATACTCAACAACATCTGAGACCTCCACAACCTCCAAGACCGTCGTCATCTCACTCCTCCTCTTACTCTTCCTCTCATAGCTCCAATTACCCTCCAGAGAAACCCTCTAGACCATCAAAACCTTCGAAGCCTTCAAAACCACAGGGGCACAATAGTCATAACCACCAACCTTCAGGCTCTTCCAGCGCACCTGCTCTATCACGCCCCCCACAACAGAATCCTGCTCTACCGTGGTCGTATCCACACGGCTATTACTGTATGAAATGTAACAATACCGGATACAAGACTAAGAATGGCAGGTCTTGTAAAACATGCTGGAGGAAATTTGCACCTACAAACACAAACGTATCACCTATATTCCCATCCTCTTCCTCATACGCCCCATTCTCATCCTTCTCCACCCCATTCTCAAGTCGCCCTTCACAGGGACCTCTAGTCGTAAAACCAGGAGACCCCAGAATTGGAGGAATCGTGTGTGGAGAGTGCAGAGGCTCTGGAAGAGTAAGATTCCTTCTAGATGAGGATATATGCCCTCTCTGTAACGGTTTAGGTAGAATCATCACTCGTCGTTAGCTCATCACTTGCCATATCACATGACCCCAATATAATGCTTGACTTATAGTGCAAAAAAAACTGTGTGCATTGGAAAATTTCATTAAATGTCAAGTTTTGGCATATATATAACGACTAGAATCATGACCAATGGGTTCTAATTGATGCTTTCTTGCTTGTTGACGTTTATTTTTAAAGGTATTGGTATATGGTTGTAGGAGTATAACTTTTTTGTTATTATATTTTTTCTTTTTCCTTTGTTATAATTTGTATATACCTGTATACTTGAAACGAAGAATTGAAGCTCATACTTGTTATTGAAATCTAATTAAAGTGACATAGATTATGCATTCAAAATCATTCAAGAGAACAACGACTCCATTGAACACAAAACGAGTCTCGCCATATTCTGTTCATCCACCAGTGGATGAAGATGGATTCTCATGGCCAGCACAAGGTACTAAACAAAGAGCGAGTGACTCCGAAGAAGATACAAAGAATCGTATAGATAGAATCTCTGATGCTGTAAGGACAATTCTGACTGAACTAGGTGAAGATATCAATAGAGAAGGCCTACTGGATACCCCAGAAAGATACGCTAAGGCAATGCTATACTTCACTAATGGTTATCAAACAGATATTAAAAATGATGTTATAAAAAATGCTGTATTTGAAGAGGATCATGATGAAATGGTTATAGTGAGAGATATTGAAATCTTTTCTCTATGTGAGCATCATTTAGTACCTTTTTTCGGTAAAGTTCATATTGGTTATATTCCAAATAAAAATGTTATTGGATTGAGTAAACTAGCAAGACTAGCTGAAATGTACGCTAGAAGATTTCAAGTTCAAGAAAGATTATCAAAACAAATAGCTATGGCATTACAAGATATTTTGAAACCAATGGGTGTTGCTGTAGTGATTGAAGCTACTCATATGTGTATGGTGTCCAGAGGTGTTCAAAAGACCGGCTCTTCTACGGTAACTTCTTCCATGCTAGGTTGCTTTAGAGCTCATAAAACAAGAGAAGAGTTTTTAAATTTATTAAATAGAAGAAGTTAAAAACATAGTCTTTCATGCATTTGTTACTAAAAATAAAATATTACTACTTGTATATATAATTATGACAATGATATTTATATAAGGATAAAGGAATAAATAAATTCGTTACTTTCAACTGAAAGAAAAAATTAATACAGAAGTCATTTTCTCAATATTACAATTATTATTACTGCTATTATTACTATTACTATTATTACTGCTATTATTATATTAAAAATCGGTTTTGTATTTCCCTACTTTGGTTACATCATTAAATGCTTAACACCCTTGTGTGAAAGCTTTTCACCAGAAACTTGTAATTCTGGGATAGGAAGCATATAGCATGTTGTCTTAGAATCTGTGTTATCAATATTTGTCTCTACATGAATATTTGCTATGATTCCCTTTTCAGTTACCGGATACGAAGGATTCTTGCTATCGTTATGATAAAGCTTTTCAAGAACATGTGGTTCAGTATGATTATGTTCCTCAGAAACAATCTTTGGAACAATTTTATCACCGATCTCAATGTTATATAAATTTCTCAAATAGTTATTATTCATAACATTTTCCACTGGAATAATATCTGACCAATTACGACGGTTGTTAAAACAAGATTCCTTACGATGTGTCTTCCCGTCAACATCAAGTTTGAAAATAGGTAAAGAATCTTCATCAGTCTCAAAATCAAATTTATGAACATTGGCCCTAGCTTGTAACAATTTTGGCATACCATCAGGGGGTGGCGTGTTTACTACAGCACTAGAAATCAAATTAATCATTAATCTTGTATCGTTTTGAGGTTCTTCAATAATCTTCTTGTTTTCACCTTGATGGGTAGTCTCATTATTAATATGATGTCTATGCATCTTACCTTTAAATCTACCAATAGAGGCTAAATGAACATCTCCAGAAAGAATAGTAACCCTAACGCCATATTTAGCCCCAAAATCTTGTAATCTGGCAATCAAATAGTTTCTTTCCTTCTTATGATGTCTTGAACACCAATGATCATTCAAATCATCTAATAGTTCAACGTCACCATTGAAATTGTTTAATAATCCTCTTGCCACTATACCTTTCTTGGATAAGTATTTAATTGGAGCTAATAATCTAGAAGAAAATAACCATTCAAGCCATACTAGTCTAGGGTATGCAATAGGGACACCAAGCATAACTAACAAATGATCAATTTTACCCTTTGCAACTTCTCTATGTAACCTATCAAAGACAATATCATATGTATCGGTTGAGACAATTTCTTTCAACTTCCTCTCAGTTCTACAATCTAACCCTAACATAGCCATTGAAGGACCTACTCTAGTTAGTATAGAATGAGATTTTTCACCAATAAAAGCACCTGGATTTTTACCGAGTAGCCAATGTGGTGATTCTAAGTAGGCAGTTTTTTCTTCCATACTTACATGATGTTGAAACAACATATAGTATTTATAAGCAGCTTTACCAATGGAGCTAAAAACATCCGTCTTCATTAGAGAATCATGATAAGAACCAAACCCATCGATTATATCATGGTCATCCCATATATTAATTGAAGGAATTGTAGATAATGCAATTGGTAAGCATTGTTGTGTAGTCAATGATTTTGGAGTAGCACCTCTCCAATGACCATATCCATACCATTCGACATATTCCTTTAGATAAAAGTCACACATTTCTCTGAAGAATTCAGGAGTAACTTTCTGACTATATTTCTTGATTGGATCACTACTCTGTAACCATTCCTTTACTCTTTTAGAATATATCGTAATTGAGTCACTGTATATTTGATCCCCACCTCCAAGCATAACATTATAATGAACCTTAGAGTGCTTTTTCAGGATATCAAACCACAGGGATCCCTTAAATACACTTGTATCTACAGCAAGTGAAAACCCATTACATGAGTAGGCAATAGAATTGAAATTTGTAGTCTTCGAAGGAATGAAAAACCTGTAGTGAGGTTTCTCATCATCGCCAACATTATATTTGATCATTTGCTCATATTCTACTAAAGGTAACTTGATTGTGTAACGGTAAAATTGAAAGGAATCCTGGCCCAAATGATCCACATAAAATAATTTAGGTTCAAATGAACCATCATTCAGTGTGATCTCATTATTGTCAGATTCTGCAGAAGGACCAGCTACATATGTGATATTTGGTGGAGACCCATTATCCTGGTTCTTAGTAATGATAAGGATTGATCCATTATAAGTAAATGAATCGTAATCAACATTAGTTAGCCTCAATATAGGGCCACATACAATTCCAGATTCTGCAATTGGAGAACCTTCAACACAAGTACTACAACCCTTCACCTTTGAATGGTAGAGCCCCTCGATATCCCACTCATCAAACCAATCTTTAGAACTCATTTTAATTTCAGTAAAAGAGTTGAACAAATAATTCAAATGGTATCAATTGTAACGATACGCGGCCTGTTTCTACTATCTTAGTCTTTTCACTTTAGTTTCAAACTAGTTTATTATTTTACAATGTTTTGCGTTGTCCAAAATTTTTCACTTTATACTCCGAAAGATGATGAGATGTCTCAAAATAAAGGGATCGATGATTCTAAAGGTCATCGAAGAGATGCTCGCAGTAGTGAAAGCAAGTTAGACGGCCCAATTGATAGCGAGTGGTAAACGAGTAAGTGTATTGAATTGTGTGGGAGTACCTGTTGTCCATAGAACTTGTCCAGGTTTGGGTAATTACAATGATACAGTGAATAATAATGGAGAAGACAAAGTACAGAATGATATCCCTTGCTTCACGTGATGGCGGCTTGATGGATTAACTCACATATATAAGTGGTTTTTTGGAAGATTCAACTACTTCCACTCTATGTTAGTTTCGTTGGGAATCTGAGTGGCTAAGAAATATTCCCAACAATGACTATTGAAATCTGTTTTAACAAGCTGCAAAGTAAACCAGATCCATTGGTATATTCTGAGAATTTGAAACTTGCATTGGCAACCCAATATGCATCCACAGATCTTGGTGAAATCAGAGTGATTGAGGGATCCGAAGATTGGTTGTTCAAGCTTCATACTGAAAACAATCATTTTACCTTATTTGATGGTAATTCTGTTCTTCGTTATGTTATGAACGATTTTGAAGGATTGAAATCTGATGAATATACTTTTGCTTTATCATCGATTCAATCTCTGTTTGCTAAAGGAATTCATCCAGAGGAGCATGAAAAGGAGCTTGTTTCAAAACTACTAGACAATTATTTAATGTCCCTTCAAGAACCAGTGAACGCTACAACGTTGATTTCCTTTGTAAACGGATTTACAACAAGACCAGATTTGATATATAAGAAATTTACAGAGTTTCCAATGAGAGTTAAGAAAGCAATTAACTTAGTAGGCAAGCGATTACCATCAGATTCTGTGGAGTCTTCATCAAGGGATCCTAACAGAAAGCAGTTTAAAGCCGGCTTCATATTTAACGATCATACAGATAGGAAGGAGATCTTACCAGTTCAAAAAGAAAGGAATATACTTATTACTACTCCCTTAGAAGATATTCCTACCCTGCCTACTTTAAATGATGTACTGTCAGGACCTCTTTCAGCGGATGTATTTTCAAGATATTGTAGAGCAAGAGGTTGTAACAGTGTATTCATATCGGGAACAAACGATTATGGATCAGTGGCACAATTGAAGGCACTCGAAGAAGGACTGAATCCTAGGAAATTATGTAATAAATATCGTCAACTTTACATGGACATGTTCAAATGGTTTCATATTGATTTTGACTATTTTGGTGCAACAAGTACTGATCTTCATTCTGAGATCACGCAGGATGTTCTTAACCAATTAGACAAAAATGGTCATTTAAAAGAAGAAACAGTAGACAAATTTTATAGTCCAAAGCAAAACATCTATATCTCTTCAAAACTTGTTCAAGGTGAATGTCCTAATTGTCATATTATAGGAGCAAATGGAAATCGATGTAAAAAGTGTCATCAAACGTTCAATCCCTTCGAATTGATAGATGCTCATTGTACTTTGGATGATTCTAAAGTTATGAAGAAGCAATCAAAAGAGTTAGTATTCAATTTAGATGGAATGAAAGAAATATTAACTAAGTGGGTAAATATCACTTCAATTAAAGAGAACTGGTCGAAGTTTGCGAGATCAGCAAGCAAAAATTTTATCAACTCTGACTTGAAGCATATACCTGTTACAGATAATTTGAATTGGTCGGCATCTGTGGCAGTGAAAAGATATAATATGCAACTAAAAAATATTTCACAAGTCATCGACTCAATAACTGGATATTTTTCAATTATGGCTAATTACACTAAAGATTGGAGAAACTGGTGGAGAAATAATGAAAATGTTCAATTACATCAATTTATGGGGACGAATAACATATTACTTCATTCCATATATCTTCCAGCAATCCAGATGGGAAGTGATTATGATTGGACTATGGCAAATCAGCTGAATATAATAGAGCATGTTGACTTTAAAAATAGTGATAACCTTGAAGCAACCAATGCTATCAAATTTGTCAAACGCATGCAAAAGTCTAATACCCCTTCGGATGTGGTAAGATATTATCTGATGAGTATAAGGCCCGAGAGCAAGCCATCTCATTTTTCTTTATATGATATGAAGAACGCAACTAATACTGATCTTGTAGCTAATATTGGTAATTTTGTGAATAGAATAATAAGATTTGTAAACATACACTATGCTTCTGTGATACCTGAGTACAATGTGGGCGTTGTTCCAAACTTTATTAAAGTAAATAATGAGATTACTTCGATATTGAGGAGGTATGTGGTTGCAATGGATCAAGGTTACGAAAGGGAAGGGTTAAAGGAAGCGTTATGTTTAAGTTCTGTTGGCAACCGATTTCTGCAGGAAAATAAATTAGATAGAAGTTTATTTTACGAATTACCTAAAAAATCAAATGCAGTTGTTGTAGTGTGTCTCAACATTGTATACACATTATCATCAGTTATTTATCCTTTCATACCTGAGACTTCGAAAGCCATCTGTAGAATGTTAAATGCTCCATTATTACGAATCAACGACAGTTTTGAAATTGTATTGATTCAAGACCATGCAATTAACATTGCAGAGCACTTGTTCGACAAAATAGACTAGCGATTGAGTAACAAACTACTCTAAACTGGATAAGATATCAGTAAAGAAAAGATAAATCTTTGATACGTATAAAAGAGTGTATGGGTTGTGAAATTTTATTATGTAAATTCGAATTAATTGATGAATATAGAAGAAGATAGCAATTTATAAGGTTCTTGTATTACAATATTGTATTGCGATTGGTTAAAGTATGGTGTGAAGTATGATTAGACTGAATAGCGTTTTATTTATCTTAAAGATATTATTTGTATTGCCGATAATTGGCACAATTCGTTTATTTCAAGCGTACTTCAATTGCAAACGTAGAATTACGTTAAACCTCATTAGGAGGATTCTTATGAAAGAAGCCTTCTTGTTGGGAAATATTGATGTGTGTGGTGATGTAATCAATCCGGTGTTTAACTGTATCAATAATTACTTCTTGGATAAAAGTGAAATAATCACTGTAACATTGAAGGAATCAGATTTGAAATTCCAAGAGTTACATTATGGGAAGCAATTGGAACTTAAGGATATAACTACTACATATAGATGGTTTTATAAGACTGCTGATTTTGATTGTGAAAAAGATAATGTTCTTATATTCTCGCATGGTGGTGGATTCGCCATTGAATTTGTCCCATTATCGATACTATTCTTGAGGAATCTTACCAAGCATTTCCCCAGAATGGCCATTATATTACATAATTATACAGTTACAACTTCTAATACGTCACATTTGAATACTAGATACCCATTGGATTTGATTGAAACTGTAGGGATATATGATTATGTAAAAGAGACATTAAGTTGTCGCAATGTACTTTTGATGGGAGAGTCTGCTGGAGGTAATTTGGTCCTATCTCTCTTACAATATTTGATACAGACTGAAAGAAATTTACCTGCTAAGACAATTGCTGTAAGTCCATGGTGTAATCCAACCAAGTTTTCTGATGTAGAATTGACACTATATCCTCGCCACGAACAACTAGATTCCATAGCTTTCAAGACATTAAATTGGTTCACAAGTCTAATCAAGCCGCAACAACAATTGAAGAAACATTGCGATGATCCGTTACTAAATGTTGAAACTGATTTTGATAAGGAAATATGGAGGCCAATACTACAGAGAACTAACCTTCTAATCACTTATGGATCAGAGGAAATTCTACACCATCAAATCACAGAAATGATAAGAAAATTGGTACAAGTAGAGAGTGATAACTTTACTGCATCAGAAAACACTTTCCGGGATGATCATGGGGGTCATATTGAACCAATTTTGGAGATTCAAACGAATTTGAAGAAATGGAAGGAAATCCCATCAATTGCAAAGATACTAGACTTCCTGAGATAGTTAGAAGTGCTGTTTAGAACAATTATCAATTGCTTTAGAGCTGTTTTCATCAAAATTTTGCAAAATTTCAGATTGAAAAAGTGAAATTTTTCCATTTTTTTATGGAAGATTTCGAGATTTTTGAGTTGAAAACTTCAACTGAAATGAATGAATTGCAAAGAGATATTGGCTGATAAACGGGTGATATCATGTCTTTCGAGATAGTTGAAAAGGTTTCACAATATTTGACAGATAATGTACCGATTACTTTGATTTCACAGGGTGCTGAAGCGGTCGTTTTCACTACTTCTGTTCATCCTTATCTTTCAGCAGGTTTCAAATCTAATACACACACAGAAGGTAAATATATTATAAAATATAGGTCTCCAAAGAGATATAGACATCCTTCTATTGATAAGTCATTGACTAAGCATCGTACATTGAATGAATCTCGTTTGTTATCACGATTGTATCAGATTGAAGGACTCAAAGTACCAAAAATGATTGCTTGTGACGTTTACAATGGATGCATATGGCTAGAGTTTTTAGGTGAAGATTTGCCCAATGAATTTGGATTTAGTAATTTAAAGAACTTCTTATGGATGAATGCAGCTGACCCATATAATGCTGTGGTGCAGGAAACATTGATTAAAGTTGGTAAACAAATTGGATTACTCCATTGGAATGATTATTGTCATGGTGACTTAACTAGTTCCAACATCGTATTAGTAAGAAATAAAGAAAACAAAAGTCATTGGGACCCACATCTAATAGATTTTGGTCTCGGATCAATCTCCAACTTAGTAGAAGATAAAGGTGTTGATTTATATGTCTTAGAGAGAGCAATAATAAGTACACACTCGTCTTTTGCAGATAAGTACAATAAGCTGATATTGGAAGGATTCTCTAGCGTCTATCAAGCGAATGGTAAAGCGGGACACAAGAAGCTGAAGGAAGTACTAGCAAGATTTGCTGATGTGCGTATGCGTGGGAGAAAGAGATCCATGATAGGATAAAGTCATAGAATTTCAACACTTATAGTATATAAGTTCATTATAACTGATGAAACATCTATATATGATCAATGATTAATGCAATTCTCATACATTTTTTATACTCAATTCTATTCTATTCTATTCTGTTCTAGTTAACATTTCTTATTTATTAATCGTTGTAAGACTTTTTTTCAATAATGCAAATTGAAATACTTAAATATGGGAACTAAGAAAAGGAAACAAATTTGAAGAAGAATTCAATAAGAATCTGACATTCGTGCTGTATAGGCTACTCACTGCAATTGCTAAATTACTGTACCACAGAAGTGACAATGGTTGACTCGATTAGCCACCTGGCATCTGCTTTAGAATCAGCAAGAGATATTACATTGGAGGCAGCTGCAGTAGCTTCGTCTAAGTTAGGAGAAAGTTCATATACACATTACTCAAAAAGTATTGATTCACAGCAATTGAAAGTGCTTTTAAACTCTAGAAGTAATAGAGAAGTAAGAGATGCTATGAAAAGAGTGATATCGTTAATGGCATCAGGAGATTCATCAATTGATATTGAATCCTATTTTGCTGATGTGATAAAGAATATTAGTTCTGATGATATAAAGATCAAAAGGATGGTCTATATATATCTTCTAAGGTATGCTGAGAGAGATCCAAATCTAGCTTTACTCTCGATAAACACAATTCAAAAATCACTAAGTGATAGCAACGCTGATACAAGGTGCTTTGCATTGAAAGCTCTATCCGATATTAAGATCTCGTCTCTTTGTCCAATTGTGCTCCATAGCTTGAAAAAGGCTATTTCAGATCCAGCTTCAGTGGTACGTTCTGAGGTCTCTTTCTCATTATTAAAACTATACAGGTGGAAAGGGGAAGAATTTGAAACTGATATACTTGATCTACTGAAACAATTATTAAGTGACGCTGATCCTCGAGTCATTTCGTCTGTAATCATTCTCGTGAAAGAATGTTTTCCTGATAAGCTAGAATTATTGCATGGTCATTTTCGATATTATTGTAAGATAGTTAAACAGTTAGATTCATGGTCTCAGTCAGCATTAATTGAATTGCTGATTAGATATTGTAAGCTCTATATTCCAAGGCCATTGGTAATTGATACTTCCGTAACTTCTACTAATGCAGATATACAAACTGATAAACATGATGCATCTATTCCATTACCTAATAAATATAATCAAATTAATTTTCCCACTTATGACATTAAGATGAATTCCGATCTTCAATTATTCCTAAAACAGTTGAATCAATTAAAGTTTAGTTCTAATCCGATGGTTATATTATCCTGTTGTAATGCGTTCTATCAATTATCGACACCACAACATTTTAAATCTTCTAAATTCCCAGAGGCATTGTTAGAAAGAGCTATTGGTTCCACAAATAAAGGTTTAAAAAATTGCCTTCTGCAATCTATATTAATTTACTCATCCATGGATTCCACATTATATGCTCCTTTTGTAAATAGGTTTTTGTTGCTACCTTCTGATGATCAATCCTGCTCAATATTAAAATTACAAATATTATCTACTTTAGGTAATAGTACAAATATTAATTCGTTAATAAAAGAACTCAAATACTACATTAAATGCAATACAAACAAAAATATTACAATTGCAGCTTCAAATGTGTTAGGTTCATTTAGTAGATTATCTACTGGATTAGAATCACACATTATTAAATGGTTTATTAACAATTTGGAGAAAAATAAATTGTCTCCAAATATACTCGACTGTTTTGTGAATATAATTCGAGAATTAGTTCAAGATAACCCTAAAAAGCATCTAAAAGAAATTCTCAAACTAGCTCAAGTATTAAGGGATAATCCAAATATGACACAAAATGCAAGAGCTGGAATTATTTGGCTATTCGGTGAAATTGCAAATATTGATTTCAGGATTTGTCTAGATATATTAAGGAATTTGATACCTAATTTTGTCAACGAAGGGATTGAAAGTAAGAATCAAATCTTATTGTTAAGTGCAAAATTGCTATCCTATGAAATTGATAAAGAAACTGAATTGAAAAATGAAATTGATATGGAGACTTCCAGGATTGCACAAATGTATAAGTCAATTCTATACCTAGCTAAATTTGATGACGATTTTGACATTAGAGATAGAGCCAGATTAATTTCATCTATTTTCGAATCTGAAAAGTATGAAATTGCAGCATTATTATTTCAAGCTCCGAAACCATATGTTAATAAAGATATATTCGATTTTAATAACGAAATGGATGATATTGCCTTGGAAGATTTTGGTATTGAAGAAAATCTGAAAAACTACAACAAATATATACCGTGGAATGATAATGTCTTAGATTCAAAAGAAGATGATACCGACATTAGAGAGAGCTTACCATTGAAGGATTACTCCAAGTATAAAAAAAGTTTCTCTTCTAACTCATTTATTAGTAGTAATAATGCATCCCGCTCATTTTCCAGTGGAAATAACAGTGAATTCAGTGGACGCGCATTAAACAGTGGCGGTAGTGACAAAGTATCTTCCAGTAAAGATGATAAAGTAGTAATTACGAGTGGGCGTAGATATAAATTACAAAGTTTGGACGAATTCTTCGCGGATATTCCAGAGCCTACTATATCTAAGGCAGGAGATAAGAAAAAAAGGTTCATAACTATTGAAGAGGAAGAGAGCAGTAGCTCAGAAGATGATGAGGAGGAGGAGGATGAATATACATCAAGTGATGAATCAAGTCTCGAAGAGTAAGACAGTGTTTATTTAAATATCTCTTAAGAACAATAGAAAAATGCATTGTACATTACAGATTAAAGATTGATATAACTAAGCAAAGAACATATATACAGAAAACATTAATTTTTTTATAAACTTTTATCTGATTTTGTAGTAGATTGAAAAGGTAATTTAATACATATATCTAAACTCAGGATTTAGATCACTTAATCTTTTATCATAAGGAACAGGCTCGCCAATTTCTTGACAATGTTTAATAATCTTTCTCTTCTTCTGATTTTCCCTTCTATATAGTAAAAATTGAATAAAAGTCATTATTATAGATAAGACTTGGAATCCCAGACATAGGGATAACCCTCTAATATATCTCGGTTTATCCTTGGCTAAAAATATTTGACCAGAGACTAAACCGGAACCGGAACCAAAGAATAAATTAATACCTATAGCGGTGGCTCTCTTGAAATAATTCCCGTTATTACCACTTAACCATAGACAATTACAAGCAGCATTGACATAAATACCCATACAAAGGATATAGACACCAAAATATCGGACACCATGTACTTGTGATCCTAGTACGATCGCAATACCTACTGAAGTTGTTATACAAGCACCAATAATAAAAGGAGATCTTAACCTTAAACGATCAGACCATACCGCACAAATGAAAAAGACAATTGCAGTTAGGAAGTATACAGGGACAGTCATTAGTTGTGCTCTGACGTTAGTAAAACCTAGAGATGTTACAATGATTGGTAAGAAAACGGTTAAACCAAAAGTAGTTAAATCTATACCAAATAGAGCAATAGAGGATACCCAAGTCTTAATATCTTTTACAGCTAACCATACTTGGAACCATTCAAATTTTTCATCTGGATCGAAAGTATTCATAGTTCTAAATCTTTCAGAAACATATTCTTTTTCTTTGTCAGTAAAAAACCAAGAATCCTCTAATTTTTTACTTAATCCAAAGATGTATATTGGAACGAACCCAATTGAAATGGCACCTTCTACAATATATATATATTGCCAAGCATTTAACGCACCATTAACCTTTGAACATCCATAGGCAATTAATCCACCAAAAGATGAAGATAAACAAGCAGCACTAAAGACAAAAGCAAATCTCATAGCATATTGTTCTCTTCTGTAACATATCGATAGATACATATTAATGGCAGGATAAATCATACCTTCAAAAGCACCCAGGAGTAATCTTACAGCTATCAATTGACCATATGATTTTACCCAAGCAGTACATAATGAAATGATACCAAAACATAATAAACACACACTCATCATAACATGTGGGCCTAAAATCTTTAACATATGAGACCCAATTGGATCGAATAAAACGTATGTGGCAAAAAAAACAGTAACACAAGTATTATATTCTGTACCTTTTAAACCTAAATCTTTTGAGAGACCAGCTACTTCAGCATTACCAATATTTGATTTATCTAGGTTTGAAAGGAAATATAATAAACCCATTAACGGTATAAGATATATATCCATTTTCTTCAAAATTTGTTTCTCCATTGGATGGGAAAGGGAAGGGATTCCATCATCATCAGTAGTTGAAGAAAAAAACTCCTTCTCCGTAGTTAGTGGATCTTTCTTAACGTTATTTTGTGATGAATTGCTCACATTATCATAATCATCAGTTTTTTCTGTCACTACACCATTTATCATGTTAGTTGCAAAATGTACAATTCCATGACCTCTTGTACGTAGACCCTGTTCCTTATCTTCAAACAAAATGTCCTCAACACCTTGAGCCATTAGTTATTTGTCTATATTGATATCTTTTTTTTTTCCACTTGTTGCTAAATTTAGTAAATCCTTTTAGTCTTTAGTACCTGATAAAACTCCTAAATCAAAAGCAAAGAAAATAAAAAAAGCTCTCAAAAAATTATGCACAGCTAGTAGTAATAAAATATATACTCTAAAAGAGAGTATATGAGTAATGTAAGAATTTTGGGTATCTTCTTTAACTTTTATATCCAAAAGTGTGTGACAAGATCTTATAACTTCCAATTTTTCAATTTTTCAAAGGTGAAAAAAAAAGCAAAAAATCGGCACTTTCTCTTTTTTCTTCCACATAGAAAAGAAGCTGCTGACTCTGGTCTTAAACAAGTATGTCAGCCATTTTGTATTTATGTTACAATGTTTAGTAGAAGATAGGAAGATCTTCTTGAACTTTACTAAGTTGAAACATGAGGTGTAGGAGATAAAAAGGATTTTTTAGGGTGGTGACAGAAAGTGTGACGCTTAGTGTTTCTGAAGACAGCATCGGTTGATGCATATGTATAATCTTTTTTTATGTACAAGAAGTATATATTTAGAGTAATATTTTAGTACTGTCATCTATGGAATATCAGAGATAGTATATAAAAACTGGCGACAAATGCACCCACACACCTCAATAAACATTTATCATAAATTGTTAGTATTTTCTCATTGACTACAATTCTTTGTATTTGCTGCTTCAAAGCATAGAATTATATCAGTATTTTGCTTTTTTTTGAGAATTATTTTTTAATGTATTTGAATGAGCATATTGTTTTAGGGTGCAATGCGATGCATTGTCAGGTCACAAGTTTATTGCAATATAATGACCCTAATTGGCTTCTCCGTAACCTATCCTCCTATAACTAGAATTAATAACACCGATTTTTATCTATTTTACAGTGTATTCTTATGGATTCCACTATTTGTCAATTTTTATGGGTTGCGCACTTTTTTTTGCAGAAGAAACTATTATACAACAAAAAACATTCTAGGACAGATTTTAGTGGAAGCCAGATTAAAGTGGTTTAGTTTCCTGTTACAAGAAAGTAAGAAAGTGTCAGTAATTAAATAAGAGACTTATTTGAACTGCGAAACTTTAAGAAATACAATTATCTACTTGAGAATGCGTTAAGATAACTATGATATGGATCTGCACTCCATTTTGATAATGAAAATATATATCGTCTTAAGACTTGATGAGCTGTATATACTTATATTAAGTGTTGATTCTTCTTGATAATTATGTGTAACTACTGTCTCTTATCACACCTTTAGTACAACTAAACTATGTTCGATTTTGGCAACAACATTTACCATTCTGATAAAACACCATAATGTCGTGTAAAGTAACATGACAGGGGGTGGAGGTATGGCTAATCTCGAGGGTACATGTAGCTTTCAATTAACAAGTATATGTGCCCAGATTATATGCATGAATATATTTATTGCAAGAATTGTAATTCTTGGTGTTCTCAATGTCATCTAAATATGAGATTAAACATTATCGATTGTGTTTCGTAGTTTGTGATATGACTACCTGTTCACTGAATTATAGGAGCACTTACTCTAAACTACAATATATTCTTATTAAACACACTCAAAAGATTTTATGTGCAATATTTAATTTGCAAACACCAGGTAGATATGCATTAAAACGACTTACTAGGTGATGGGTCAGATTTGCCACTGACTTTTGATTTGTCGTATTTAGTGATTGGGGAGTTATATGAGGAACAAAGATATGTCAGCAATTATTTTATCTGGAAGATTATACTAGATCACTCCACTTCCAGCACTTACTTGTGTAATTTAAAATACATGTAGGGATGAGCTGTTATTTGTGAAGTTTTTTTAAACCTACTTATATGTTTTTTCAAGAATATACAATCTTTGATTTTTACTTTCTGCCATTTAATATGGCTATTGATGTCATTTTTTTTTTTAAATGCTTGAAGTTAGTTATTGCTATGTTTTGTGAAGTGAGCATATGACTGAGATAATTTATCTTACTCTTAGGTTTATAACTATATGTAAGAGGAATATAATCACGAGAACTTATAACACTCCCACATGATTATAAAATAACTAGAAAGATTCATTTTGATTTCCCTCTGATACTTATTACAAATGGCATATAGCTATATTACTCTACCCCAATTATATTCGTCAACCCTGTGGTTTGAAGTGGATATACCAAAAGGAGTAGTGAATATCATTAAGAAGGTTCTTTTCATTCCGTTAGGCTATAATCTTACATAATATTTATGAGGCATAAATGCATCTCCAAAATACCAATGTTTCATACTTTAACTTCTTTATATATTTTGTACTGGATTGTTTTACAGCTACGGTATAGCCATTTACCCTTAAGCATTAACACTTGTGGCACTCAAATAACAGGTACTCGATATAGTTTAATAAATGCAATGTGTAACAAATTTAAGATCTCTTATTAGGTGATATCTTTGAAGTATGATGAATTTTCACAAATTATTTTGAAGTCAGGCTGAATATACCAGTGAGAGACCTCTTGACTATAATCCCAGCCACTATAGAACAAGCACTACTCAGCATTCCTATTCCAGCGTTCTTTGCAAATAAAATACTTCGACTATGACTCTCTCCATGAATTTTGTTCTCAGTTTTATGTACATTGCCAATACTGGAGCCATTCTCACTATTCTCTTGAAAAAATCTTGGTAATAAATGAAGAAGTAAGAGGTTTGTAAATATGACAGTCAAAAAAGTACATATCCCTATGAATCTTTCTGAACTCAACAGGTAGTGTCCCTTTTGGCCTCTCCATGCATTAAAAAGCATCTGATTGAAATGTCGCAATTCTTAAATTTAGAGAAACTCAAGCTTTCAAATCATGTATCTCAAAATGGGTTTAACAGTCTATGGACAGTTGACAGCTTTAATAGTCACTTTGAATTTGGGTAAGTTAAGGAAGAAATTTTGTTTCAGAGTATAATTTTCCACACAAGTTTAAAGATGCCCTAAATGGGAAATTCCATAATAAAAAATGACTTCGATAAGCTTAAAAATAAAGCTTTAGAAATATATCAACTTGATTTTGGATCCCAAAGTTTTTGGTAACCGTGGACCTCCGCATTGATAGCACATATCATTAGGTATATATGCTTGTTTACAGTCTGTAGTCCTCCGAAAAAGCTTGGATAAGATGGACTTTCCAATGAAATAACAAGGTAATGAGTAGATCTCATGTAAAAGATTCTTCACTCAACCTTTCTACATAATAGCTGTACACTTATGTAGATTTAATGAGGCTTAGATGTATACGCTATAGCTCTTACTAAGACAGACATATGAGATATATTCTTGGTAGGAGAAATATGATTTGTATTAATAAATTCAATTTCTAGATTTGAAAACTGTCCGATAACCCGAAAATGTTAAAACAAAATAAACAAAGATAAGTATCTGGAAGTCTTTATTCCTATTCAAAAAAACAAACTGATATTATTCAAGATTAGCATAGTCAAGAGCTTTATAATTTGTAGCATATATTCCAACATTGACATTACATATATATATCATTGGAAACCAAGTCTTATAAGAGATACATGGTAAAATGTCTTGCAAGAACTATCATACTGCGTAGCTTCCCATCCCGAATAGTATGCCTTTGTAGTAACTGATTTCTTTTGCTCATCTCTCCCCAATAACTACAGACTAATTGATTTTGGTAATGAAACCTCTTGATGTCTGAAATTTGTTAGTCTGCCGTAGTATTGCTCTATAAAGAACCACTTACTCAGCATCTACCCCTTCGGCATTCCACGTCTAACACGGATGACAGTTGGATTACCTCTTCTCTGGCCTGTCCTTATTACCATACGTTCAACACTAACCTGTTATCATATCCAGGCTTCAGTATTGTGCTCTTCAAATATTCAAAGCCTAATAAAATGTTTCGGCCGAACTTTAAAAGAAGAGAATCGGCCGAAACCTTCGAGAATCGGGAAAGTTTGTCAGCAATATTCCTCGAAAAATGGTGCCATCTCTGCAATTGTGCCATGAAGATCACCGCTTGAATGTTCATAATGAGCTTTTCAAATGTTGGGAGATTCTTTGAGCCGTAAAAGCTTTGCTATTTCTATTCCCGTCGGGTGTATGCTTTTGGCTTGTATATAATCAAAATTGCAACCTCGGCCGATCCTTTTCATATGATGTAAGTAGCTCTTAATGATACGTCGTATTTATCTCGGTTATGTAATACAATTGAACTACTGAGCTTCAAAATTTCATTATATATAAACTGAGTACATAGTTTTGTAAAACTTGTTTAAATTTTTCTCCCTTTCTCTTTCTTCAATAGTCTTAAAACTATATATAACAAAATAACAAACAAACAAACAAAATTTTTTATACAAATGTCTTATCCAGAACAATTTCAAGGTATTGCTGTAACTAACGCTAAGGACTGGAAACATACTGAAAAGGTTTCCTTCGAACCAAAGACTTTCAATGATCATGATATTGATATTGAAATTGAAGCTTGTGGTGTTTGTGGTTCAGACGTCCATTGCGCTGCCTCTCATTGGGGTCCAATTAGAGATAAGCTAGTTGTTGGTCATGAAATTATTGGTCGTATCGTTAAATTAGGTCCAAAGGCTAACAGTAATGAATTAAAATTAGGCCAACGTGTTGGTGTTGGTGCCCAAGTCTTCTCATGCTTAGAATGTGATCGTTGTAAGGAAAATAATGAACCGTACTGTACTGGAACTTTTGTTACCACTTACAATCAAGCTTATCCAGATGGTTACGTGTCTCAAGGTGGTTATGCTTCTCATGTTAGAGTCCATGAACATTTTGTCATTCCAATTCCTGATGAAATTCCATCTCATTTAGCTGCTCCATTATTATGTGGTGGTATTACCGTATTCTCTCCATTATTAAGAAATGGTTGTGGTCCAGGTAAGAAAGTCGGTATTGTCGGTATTGGTGGTATTGGTCATATGGGTGTCATATTTGCTAAGGCTATGGGTGCTGAAGTCTATGCCTTCTCTCGTAGAAATAACAAGAAGGAAGATGCTCTTAAATTAGGTGCTGATCATTATATTGCCACTGCTGAAGACGAAGATTGGGAAAAGAAGTACTCAAACAAATTAGACTTAGTTGTTGTTTGTGCTTCCTCCTTAACTGAGTTTGCCATTGATAAATTTGTTAAGGTTATGAAGGTTGGTGGTGATATAATTTCCATTGCAGCTCCAGAAATGAATGAAAAATTAGTATTAAATCCACTTGGTCTATTGGGTGTCAAAATTGGTAATTCTGCCATTGGCTCTCCAAAGGAAATTAAAATCTTACTAGACCTTGTTGCCAAGAACAACTTAAAGATTTGGGTTGAAACCATTCCTATTAGCGTTAAAGGTGTAAATGAAGCCTTTGAAAGAATGGATAAGGGTGATGTTAGATACAGATTCACTTTAGTTGATTACAATAAGGAATTTAAATAAATTGACTAGAAGGACAATGATATTTGTTTATGACTAGAAGGATAATATACATATATATAAAATTAATGAAATTCTTTTATTTTTATCTTCTTAGTAGTATCATTTAAAATATTGTGTTTAAGCTAACTTTACCTATCTTTATTTTTAGCTCTATACATAATTAAGCTGAAACATATCTTCTTTTATTGACTATACAAGCAATTAATGGGGGAAGGATTTTACAAATGGTAATTTAATATAATAATTTCATTTCGACCTTTTTCCAGATAGCTTCTTATTTTTATTTTTATAGTGGATGAAAGCTTGGTAATCTTTATATGATTTTTCAATATGTAAGCATATTGCAATCTTGTCGTATATGTACATGAACCAATCAAAAGATGGTCTATATGGTGAATCGATATCAATCATTTCATTAATGTCACGATTTAGGTATATGGAAAGATGAACTACAATAGCTATGAAAGCTACCACCATAATCCCTATTCCTCCTATAATAAAAAGTTCCTTACAAAAGTATTTCCGTAGTCCAAGAAAGCCCTGATTGAAGTAGTCCTTATTCTTCATTATTGGAGAAGAGTTAACTGACTCACTGGATCTAGGTGTATTTGAATTTAGAGAATTTTCTAACGAAATGTTTCCTCTGTTATTTACATTTAATGGATATGTCTGGGAAACGCTTAAGAACCCAGTTCCAGTGCTAGGATTAGTTGAGCTTTTCAAAGACTCAAGCCCATAAGGAAACAGAATTTCGAATTTACGACGTGCAGCTTTATGTGCACTTGGAACAATAATCCTATAACTCTCCTTAACGTCATCACCTCTTAATTCATCCTTTAAATTTTCAAATTCTTTGTATGTATATGGGCAATTTATAGTGACAATAATATTCTTTACAAGGAATAACAGACAAGTAATTTCTTTTGGTAAAGCTGCTTCATTTTCATTTTCAATATTTGGATATATAAAGGCAACAATCCCATGATCTCTAAATAATTCAGTTCTATCCCCTTTCTTAACTTTTTCCTCAAGTTCAATATAAGGTGTGGAATCAATAGAAAAGAGGGATAGTATCTGTAGAAACTCATTAATAGTTTTAGTTAATAGCCAAAAGTGGCATTTATCTTGATTAATTGAATACAATCTGGCTAGGCGGCTACTGGGATTAGACAAAGAATAGATATCTAAGTTATCCTTCGTGATCTTAACTAGCTGCGAAGGAATTTCCATACTTTAAATTGATTAGAGATTGATATATAGTTTCTTGTATTAGTATATTCTCATATAATGTCAAGTAAATATGTTCTTTTTATAAATTAATAAGGGAAAATACCTACTCTGCCGCTTATATTTTTGTGTGTGTCAGTAAATAAAATGTGTCACAAATCATACAAAAGAATTAATTAGTAAATTCACTATGTGGTAACCATAATAGATTAGTTTACTTACTTATTTAACCCTTTAGTTATATGTTATACTAAAGAATCACAAGAATATTAACTGATATTTATCGTTTTAAGAAGTTATTTAATCCGAAAGATACACGGAAGAAGATCAATATATAGAGTACACAAAAGAATACTATGGAGTTGTTACTTTAAAAAAAAAAAATTATATTCTTTCTATTTACTCATTCTATGTCTTGTAACTTTAAATATATATGACTTATAGTAGTAAAAATAAAATAAAATACTGTCTTTAAGTAATCTAGATAAAAAAATTCTCAATTATATTGATTAGAATTATTTATCTATAGAAGGCTAAGATATCTCATTATTAAACTGTTTGAAATATACTTTCCAATCTATAAATATACTGGATATATTTAACAGATAAATTTATATAATTTTTTAGTACCATGAAGATAAAAACCTATATAAATGTCTTCTCAAAGAAAGTAATTCAATATTTTGAGAAACCTTTTCATATAAGAAAACTGCAGAAATATATGCACATATTACCTAAAGTAAAAGCACATTCTGTTGGAATATGTGCACATATTACTATATTAAAAGCACATTTTTAGTATTACTTTAATACCAGGTCTCATCGTTGTAGAAGAAGATATTCGTTAATCGATGAGATGAAAATTTTCAAAGTTAAGATACTTGAAGATAAGATTACATATTTCTTTATATTTATAGTTTGTATAGTTTAAAGAAAACGATCAGTTGACAAGTTGAAAACATGACTAATAACATCTCTGATTCCACAGGTCTCCAATACATTTTTAGTATTATTTTAAAACCATGTCTTATTGTTCAGAACTGAGATATTGCTTTGATCGATGGAAAAAAAATTCAATCAATGTAAATATTCTTAATAATAATATTACATATCTGTTAATAAATATAATTTATATAGTTCAACTGCATGATTAGGTACTTATTAGAACTAAGGCCTAACAATGCAAGGATCCCCTAATTCAACTAAGCTATATTTAATGTAGCTTCTCCTAATATTCCAAATTTGTACGGCAATGGCTTCGTGGATTACAGTTTTTATAGTTTTGTACAATTTCTTCTTTAGCCAAAATTCATGAACAATAGGTTTTATTGGCGATTGTATGATGATATAGATGAGTTGGTAGACATAATATGTTATTTCTATTATAGATTCTAAACTTCTATGTCTTTTTTATATAATGTACAAAATACAATAATGGTAAATTTTGATGATCTTAATACAAAATTCGATGATCTTACATACTTTTTATTTTACACTAATTTACAATTTCGTTTAAAAGTTTTGTGACATTCATGTTTTACTTTTCATTCGATTATAAAACAAATATGCAATCTTGTCTTTCCTTTGTATCACAGTCGTATTAACCTATCGTTTCATCATAATACAGTTTTGATGTTCGCCCGAATAAGTTAAGCTATGTTACAAAAAAGTTTCAGCAGTTTTCTGTATGTAAAATACCTATTGTCAAATAAATATTGATTTGATCCACGGTTTCCACTGCCAATAATATAATGGACTGTGTGAAATTCAACTCTATTATATCCTGCATACTATTCTGCTTAATTTACTTCAATTATTACGTCTTTTTAGAAGCCATTATTAATTTTTTTTTAAAATTGTTTAGTTCTAATAGTGTAGTGGTTATCACGTTGCCTTTACACGGCAAAGGTCCTGAGTTCAAACCTCAGTTAGAACATTAAATTTTTAGTTTTTTATTTCTAATATTAATAAGAATACTTCAAATGTATGAATATGTTAAAAACCTTAAAGAATATATTTAGACTTTAGGCATGAGCATTCATTGAAATAACAGCAATAGATTGATGTTATGGGTGTGCATTCGTTCTGGGATATCGTTGGTCCTACGGCCAAACCAGTAAGGCTAGAATCGTTACAAGAAAAGAAGATGGCTATCGATGCCTCTATTTGGATCTATCAGTTTCTAAAAGCTGTTAGGGATACTGAAGGGAATCAAATAAAGAACTCACATATAGTTGGTTTCTTTAGAAGGATATGCAAATTATTATATTTTGGTATTAAGCCTGTGTTTGTCTTTGATGGCGGTGTACCAATATTAAAGAAAGAGACTATTAAATTGAGAAATGAAGCAAGACAAGGTAAAAGAGATAGTGCAAAGAAAACAGCAAGGAAATTATTGGCTTTGAAATTACAAAGGGAACAGAACGATAACAACTCAGCAACTAATAATAAGGATGCCCCTGATGATACTCATCGTAGTTATGTTTTCAAAGCTCAAGACGATTGGGATCTACCTCAGATTGAAGGTTTTAGATATGATGAAGCTGATCAAAGGATAAATCCTAACTATGAACAAGAAAAAATTGAAAAGGTGAAATTAGGCTCCTTTATTGACGAAACTATGGAAAATCTTGATCTAGATTCTTTAAATCCAGCATCTCGTGAGTTTGAAGAATTACCAAACGTTATCAAATATCAAGTACTTTCAAATCTAAGGCTTAAATCTCGGTTAAGAATGGGTTATACCAAAGAACAATTGGAAAAAGTCTTTCCTGATAGTATGGATTTCTCTAAGTTTCAAATTGATATGGTAAAAAGAAGAAATTTTTATACGCAAAAATTAATCAATATTACTGGATTCAATGATGGAGGAGCATCTAAATTGAATGATGATGTAATTAATAGAATTTCTGGTCAACGTAACACACAATATAAATTAACTAAAAATGAAAATGGATGGACTTTAGGTTTAGGGGATTTAGATGGTTCTGAAGTTAATAAAGCTATTATTCTGGATAAAAATGATACCCCAAAGAAGAAGAATGAAGCCAGAACTATTTATAAAGAGAATACCCTCCAACATGGCGAAGGAGAAAAAAATAATGAGGATGAGGAAGAAGAAGAAGAAGAAGAAGAATGGGAGGATGTCAAATTGGAAACTAAGGAGAGGAAGAATAATTTTGATTATTCATTAAAGGCCGGTAGATTACCACAGTTTGATGAATTAACTGAGAGTGTCGGTAGTAAATCATTTTTAGATACTAAACCAAATCAAGAATCCCCAAATAAACGCTATCAGGGACAGAATCCATCTTTTAGAAAATATATAAACATTGACGAATTTGAAGATCGCAATGAGGATGATGAAGAAGCTGAGGATGATTACTTAAGGCAAATTGAAGAAATAGAACTTATGGAAGCATTTCAAAAGTCAAAAGCTGATCAAACCCAAAAGAATGACCAAAAAATTGAATCAAAGGAATTATCCTCGAAGGATGATACTGGTGCAAGTCTAACTACTCTGTCGAAACAGAATCCTCTTCTGAATAATTCTTCTATTCTTACTGAAGGGCAACAGAACTTAAATTTCTTAACGGGTAAGATTCCCGAACTTGGTGCTGCTAGCACAGGATCATTTCTATTTGACCAAGTTGATAAGCCAGTACTTAACTCTAAACCTGTATCCAAAGAAGGTAAGGAACCTGCTCAGGAACTACCAGAGTGGTTTAAGCGGAATTCAGATCCTCTTTCAAAGAAGCATAATCCTTTTGCTAACTCAAATTTTGTCGATGATAAACCTCCTACAGAATTGTCCCATAATGAGGATAATGGTAATGGTTATGGTTTTTTAACTGGGATGGATGCACAATTATTTGTTCAAGAGAGTATAAAAAGAAATAAAAAACCTGATAACGATACTAGGGAACAGGATATTGTAGAACTAGCCCCTGAAACAAATAATATGGAAACACCAGTAAAAGTTGGAGAAGATGGAAGTGATTTAGACGAAGAGCATGATAAAGTGGAGGAAATAGATATTGGAGGCTATAATAGAGATCCCTTAGTTTTTAATTATGAGTTCTCAGAAGATGAAGAAGAAAACTTAATTGAAGATATCAGAGCAGAACAGAAAAGCTTTCAGCATTTTAAAGCTAATCAATTGAGCAATAATAACAATAGTGAAAAAGATTTGAGTGAAACGGCTTTCTTAGAGGATGAATTGTTTCAACAACAAATGAAGGAAAAGAGAGATTCTGATGAAGTCACCATGGAAATGATAAATGATGTCCAGGAGTTGCTATCAAGATTTGGTATTCCTTATATAACAGCACCAATGGAAGCTGAAGCTCAATGTGCTGAGCTTTTAACTTTAAGATTAGTTGACGGAATAATAACTGATGATAGTGATGTATTTTTGTTTGGAGGTAATAAAGTTTACAAGAACATATTTCAGGACAGAAAATATGTTGAGTTTTACAATTACGAGTCCATTATAAACAATCTCGGACTGACTAGAGAGTCAATGATTGAATTAGCGTTACTATTAGGTAGTGATTATACTACTGGTTTGAAAGGAATGGGTCCAGTGTCCAGTATGGAAGTGTTAGCAGAATTTGGTGATCTGAAAACTTTTAGAGATTGGTATATCGAGGGGCAATTCGATAAGAAAAAACAAATGGAGGAATCTAAATACCAAAGGGATCTAAGGAAAAAATTGACTGCTAATGAGATTATCTTGGATATGTCTTTCCCTAATTCTGATGTTCGAGATGCATATTTGAATCCTGAAGTTGATCACGATACAACTACATTCAGTTGGAGTGATCCGGACCTAGATATGCTACGAACATTCCTTAAAAGACGTGTAGGATGGCCACAAGAGAAATCGGATGAAGTGCTTATTCCTCTGATTAGAGATATCAATAAACGGAAGAAAGCAAGTAAACAAAAAACACTAAATGAATTCTTCCCAACAGAATATATTCAAGAGAATCGAAAATTAAACCTGGGCAAGAGAATAACAACAGCAACTCAAAAATTAAAGAAAAGAAGACTGAAATAGAGTCTAATATTACCAAGCTTTTTTGGCTATTAATCATTACGGACAATGGTTTCAGTATTATCTTTAAGTACATTTTTATATATTCAAATACTTTATTAAATTCATTTATTTTGTTTTTTATTGAATCTTTTGTCATTTTTCCGTGTATTAAAAAAAGGTGTAGTTAGATATATTTGTCATCGATGACCAAATTGACATAAGAAAGGCTTTGAGATAGGAATCGTTATAGCAGGTGGCATATCTTGGAAGACGATTGCATTGCTACAGTGAAGAGAATGAAACTATGAGTAAGAATTATAATGATACACTTAGTTTACAAGAACGTATGATTAGTGCTGGGGCTGGATCTCTACTTACATCATTGATGTTGACACCCATGGATGTAGTGAGAATCAGGTTGCAACAGCAAGAGTTATTACCTGAATGTTCTTGTGAGGCCCCAGAGTTAGAGGGAAGGAGTATTGTTAAATCAAAGACCGTCCAAACTAATTTAGCTGGCGTCAATGGATCCAAACTAAACATTGATAGATCTTTAATGAATGATGAGGCAAGAGTATTTTGGGAAAGTCCCTGCTTCAAAGAACTTAACTGTAAAAGATCAATATTAAGATTTAATAATACATGGGAAGCCTTTAGAAAGATATCACAAATGGAAGGAATAACTACTCTATGGAGAGGCATATCATTAACGCTATTCATGGCTATTCCTTCAAACATAGTATATTTTGCAGGATATGAGTATATTCGTGAATTATCACCATTCATGAACACATATCCAAACTTAAATCCACTATTCTGTGGGGCACTAGCTAGGATATTTGCTGCAACAAGTGTAGCTCCATTAGAACTGATGAAGACAAAATTACAGAGTATCCCAAAATCATCTAAGGCTACTAAGTCATGGATGATGATAAATGAATTATTAAAAGAAACGAATTTAGAAATCAAGGCAAATGGTGCACATAAGGCATTATTCAAAGGATTAGAGATTACACTTTGGAGAGATGTGCCATTTAGTGCTATATATTGGTGTTCTTATGAATTGTGCAAAAATAATCTATGGCGCCAACCAAGTAATAGAAAAAGCACCAAGACTACGCATTTTATAAATAGTTTTCTCAGTGGATGTATTAGTGGTTCCATAGCGGCATTAATAACACACCCCTTTGATGTTGGTAAGACAAGATGGCAAATATCTATGCTACAACCTAATAATTCTACCAATAGTAGTAGTAAACCGTCCACAGCCTCGAAGAATATGTTTAAATTCTTGGATATCATAAGAAGGACAGAAGGTATGAGTGCTTTGTATACAGGATTGACTGCAAGAATTGTCAAGATTGCACCTAGTTGTGGGATAATGATCTCAAGTTATGAAATATCAAAGAAATTATTTAAAAGTGTATAGATGTGACATTTATTTATGTTCCTGTTAATATCTTTATAATAATATATATATTCAAAGTAATAAAATAGTTACCTACTAACTAATAATTACTTTTTTATCTATCTTCAATGTTTTAACAACTAATAACTATAATTAGATTTATATAACTATATAGATACTTGTTTTATTATATATTATATTGGGGTTTATTTTATACGTTTCAATAAGTCATAACTTGATTATGCACTTCAAAAAGAAGTTAAATTAAGCTTGGTAAGTGGAAGAAGAGACGTTACCACCGTGACCAGTCCAGTTAATGTGAATATCCTTGTCCTTTGGTAAGTTTTCAGAAGCACATTCTGGTAAGACTCTGAAAGTGTGAGCACCGAAGTAATCTCTTTGAGCTTGTAATAAGTTGGCTGGTAATCTTTCAGATCTGTAACCATCGTAGAAAGCTAAAGCAGTAGCGAAGGTTGGGGTTGGGATACCGTAAGTGGTAGCTAAAGCAATAGTCTTTCTCCAACCGGATTGGGCCTTGGTAACAGCGTCAGCGAAGAAACTGTGGAATAATAAGTTTTCTAAGTCTGGGTTTTGTCTGTAAGCCTTGGTAATTTCACCTAAGAAAACAGATCTGATAATACAACCACCTCTCCACATTAAAGCAATAGCTGGGTTGTTTAATTTCCAACCGTAAGTCTTAGCAGCTTCTCTGATTAACATGAAACCTTGAGCGTAAGAGATAATCTTAGAAGCGTATAAGGCTTGTTCTAAGTCATCAACGAAAGCCTTCTTGTCAGTAATAGCATTCTTTGGAACAGTTGGACCTGGTAAAGTCTTGGAGGCAGTTCTTCTTTCATCCTTTAAGGCAGATAAACATCTACCGAAAACAGCTTCACCGATTAAAGTAACTGGCATACCTAAATCTAAAGCGTTCATAGCTGTCCACTTACCAGTACCCTTTTGACCAGCAGAATCTAAGATCTTTTCAACTAATGGCTTACCATCAACATCATCGAATTTTAAGATATCTCTGGTAATTTCAATTAAGAAAGAGTCTAAGACACCCTTATTCCAGGTAGCGAAGACGTCACTAATTTCTTTGTCAGTGAAACCACCAATTCTTCTCATGATATCGTAAGCTTCACAAATCAATTGCATATCACCGTATTCAATACCGTTGTGGACCATCTTAACGTAATGACCAGAACCAGCTGGACCAACCCAATCACAACATGGTTCACCATCAGACTTGGCGGAGACGGCTTGGAAGATCTCCTTAATGTGTGGCCAAGCTTCTTCGGCACCACCTGGCATTAAAGATGGACCGTATCTAGCACCATCTTCACCACCAGAGACACCGGAACCGACAAATAAGATACCTTGTTTCTTTAATTCTTCAGCACGTCTGTTAGAGTCTGGGAAATGAGAGTTACCACCATCGATGATAATATCACCCTTTTCTAAGTGTGGAAGTAATTCCTTAATTAAAGCGTCAACAGCTGGACCGGCCTTAACTAATAACATCATCTTTCTTGGTCTCTTTAATTTGGAAACGAAGTCAGCAATAGAGGTAGCACCAATGATAGATTTACCCTTAGCTTCATTTTCTAAGAAATGTTCAACCTTGGAGACAGTTCTGTTGAAAGCACAGACAGTGTAACCGTGGTCGGCAACATTTAAGATTAAGTTTTGACCCATAACGGCTAAACCAATTAAACCAAAATCAGCAGACATTTTATATTTGTATTTGTAGTGTATATTATTTGTATGATGTTTATCCAGAGTACTTGCTATAATAAAAACCAGCTATAATCTATGAGAATAGAAGATCTAACTTATTTGAATTATGTTACTAATACTTAGTTAGTTTCAAGAGTTGAAAATAATTATAAACATAAAAAGGTGAGAAGTAAGAGAATTGAATTGAGAACAAGAAATAAAAAAAATAATTAAATGACTTGAGCTTATATATGTTGGCAATTATTAACTTCAACACAATTAGGAAAAGGATGAAAAAAATATAACCCCTTTGAAAAATTGGAAGGTTATTACGTTGCCAATATAAGCCATAACGAAAGAGAATTTATTCATCCGGTAGTAAACTTTTTTTTTCCATAGTGAAAAAAATTGGATTACGAAATCTCGGTTTTATTTTTTTTAGAGTAAGTTTGTTTGTTGTTTGATACTTTCGATTAATTTGATTGAGTAGGAACAAGACAGGTACGTGCATTTAGGTCAATTGCGCTGAATTGCCGTTCTTACCATGTAGTGAGAGAGAGATCCCTGAAATTTCGTAGGAAGTTCAGTAAACTAGAATATGAAAAGTAAAAGACCTGTAGTTCTTGCTTACATTCTCACTGTAAAGAACAGTTAACTCATAATCTTGGATTTTCCCTCCTATTGTAGAAGTAAAAATAAAAGAGGGTTTTTTTCTTGGCCCCTTCAATTGTAAGCAAAGAGATAACTACGAAAACTTGCAATAACACATACAATGTGAAAATCGTTTATCGTTCATTTAACCACAGAGAGAAACCAACAAAGCATGAAACTAGGTCTTAGTATGGGTAAGATAAAAAAAAAGCCAATTGGTAGAGAAATCGGCTAGAGTAATAGGGGTAAACACTGACAGAATGAAGTTAGGTGCTGATTCCCCTTGGTTGAAACTTAAGCGTAAGATTCCAAACGAACTAGGTATTACGGGACGCTATTACTCCTGTCCCTTCACGTGGCAGCACAGCAAGCAAACTGATCAAAAGAACGATGGACGGATAAAAGGGATAAGATAGCATAATCTGGCATATATGCCCTTTCTGCTTCAACAATTTCTAAGGCAGGACAAAAGGAAAATCGCGTAATTTATTTTTTTTTTTTTTTTCACTCAGCGACGGAAAAAAAAGTCAGATAAAGCCGCTTTATAATTAAATTTACCCGGCTGGGGCTTTGTTCATTAGAGAAGAAGTTATAGAGCGGTGAATAAAGTAGCATGTAAATCAGGCTACAAGAGGGGTTCATGGGATTTGAGCACTACTTGAGTCGTTGCAGTGGGGGGTTGCTTGGTAGGTTCTTGGCGGAAAAATAATGAGCCGTTCATGGGCTTTTAGATTTTGAAAGTCCGTGGAAAAACAATATTTCCCTGGCAATGGATAAGGTAATAAGTAAACAAAGAAAGCTTGAAGTTGTGGGATAATGTGATATACTGTATTGTATTTCTTGCTGGTGAAATAGTGTAGAAATAGTAGACACAAAGAAATACCGAAGCTTATTCAGAGTTATGCAGGATATAAAATAAGACCGTAGATCAGCCAACATATCCATATTTAGGAAGTCCCTCGAAAATTAAAACGGCCATTGATAATTGTTGTCGCTTATAACACTGCACGCCACTTTTTGCCATGTATATAACCACCCTGAAGGTATACTGCTCTACTGTGTTATCACTGTAGTTGTTATCTCTTTCTTCTTTCTGTTCATAGCTGGGCGGCTAAAAAAATACAAAAAAAAGATTCTTATATTTTCTTGATCACATGATATAACACCGCTCAAATATTTTTTGCAGAGAAAAAAGCCGTGTGTAAAAAATAATACCGTTAAGATTTAAGAATAATGCTAGCAAAAAGAACTGCCACTTGCCAGAATTGAACTAGCGACCTTTGCATTACAAGTGCAACGCTCTACCACTAAGCTAAAGCGGCATATTCAATTCTTAAAAAAATGGGGTTTCTTTTTTTTGGGAATATTTTAAAGACAAAAATTCTGTTTTTATGGGGTTTGTATTGAAAATATAATGAATCTATTAATATATTTAGTTTTTATTTACCAAGTTCAGCTTTGTGAAGATATTTTATGGGGTTGAAAAACAATATTATCCAGAAAAGTTAAAAAAGTGATTATATTTATATACTATTCAGGTTTTAGTACACTAAAGCAACATTTTCATTAATTTGGGAACTAGTAAAATAGAAAGGCCAAGGATTAACACGTAGTTATTCTTTTGTTTGTAAAAATTTTACAAATAGTAAAGTGTGATTATATCTAAAGATGACTGAAAATACAGAGAACAATTTAGTTAATGTATCCCAAATAAATTTCCCAAGAGGTCCAACATTTTATATGTAGTTAGCCGATAGTGTAGTTGACATGAGAGTAATACTTATAGCCGGGACTTTCTAATTATTGAAATTTCTGTAAGTTCTGGTTAACAATCAACGTGTATATGTTTTGTTTATTTCATATTACCTAAAATATCTTTTTTAACTCAAAACATAATTTAGAGAAAAAAATAAATAATTTTGTATAGCAATTTATATAATTTTATTTAAAAGCAATAAGAGTTCTATCATTATTGAGAACAATATTCTTAATAACTTCAACTCTATGGAATGCACCTTCTCTGATTATAGGTCCTCTCCAAACAGAATAAGCAAAATCATTAGATACCCTATCGTTCTCAGGTTCCACAAGATTAATATATGATAGTTTTTTACCTAATCTATTCCTTCTTTCTAATTCTCCCAAGAGATATGCATATTGGGCTAATGATAATGGATCATCACCACATGAAAATGGATCCAATTTCAATCCTACCTTATCGTACCCAACTTCTTGACATACTGAATCGATGAGATCTAATATCATCTTGGACCTGTTCAATATACACCCACCATATTCATCATTACGATGATTCATACTAGGACTCAAAAATTGTGCTAGACTTGACATCTCTGTCGCTTCAATCTCTACCCCATCACAATCAGAATCATTCAATAAAAATTTTACATAATTGGTATATATTATTATCTGATTCTTTAATTCATCTCTTGTTAATTCTAAATTAGAATCTGTTGGAATATCTGATACATTAGGGTAAGAAACACTCAACCATATAAATGACTCATTAGCATGAACTTGTGAAATTATATCCTGATCTCTTTGACTTAATGAATTTATAGTGGATGTAGGTTTACTCAATATTAAAGTTCCTGGACGTCTTGATTTTTTATCATATTGATATATATAATCTTCACCTATAGTATTCCCAACCGTGGGAACTATCTTATGTTTTAATGTTACCGTACCTAATGCAATAGTGTCAAATAAATTTGTGTCTTTCAAAGATGGTGGGATAGGGTATTTAACTTTGGTCATGATGTGGATCCTAATAGTTTCTTCAAAATACACAACAATATATTCAAAGTACGATATACTCAAATACTGACAAAATTTACAAGCGTTTTTATATTTTTAGTGATTATTATAATGTAAAGGGTACCTATTTCTTGTGGGTCATCAATAACCGGAATTCCGTACTAAATTAGAACTTCGATATAGAAGGCACAAATATCACTAAAAAGTGCACTTCGATAGACATTTGTATTGAGACAGACACTATGCCTTATCCATTCGATATATCATTATCATGGACTAACCCATGAATATTCACGCTTTATTTTCTACTCTCTAAAGGGAACGCTATGGATATGATGATAGATCCATCACGAGGAAAAGATAATTCATATACTTACCTGGTATAGACCAGATATTTCAATAATATACTAGCGCCGAAATGATACAGACACATATTCAGACAATCCTTCTTTGTCGTGATCGTATGCATTGGAGTGCTCCCAATTGTTTCCTTTTCTAACTACGCTATTTTTTCTAGATAATGAGAAAAATTTTATTACATTTGAAAAATAATGCTCATCGCAAACCATTTAACATAATTTACTTTGAATATCTCTTATTTGAAAGCAGAATATTATCATAAACAGTTCAAATAACTACTACTATACATGTCTAACAATTTCAAGTCTCTAGGGCTCTCAAAATGGCTTGTAGAGTCTCTAAACGCAATGAAGATTACCACTCCGACAGCAATTCAGAAACATTGTATTCCTGAGATTCTAAAAGGTAGGGATTGTATTGGTGGTGCCAAGACAGGTTCAGGTAAGACTATTGCGTTTGCAGGTCCTATGTTAACCAAGTGGTCTGAAGATCCTTGTGGTATGTTCGGAATTGTATTGACTCCAACAAGAGAATTAGCAATGCAAATTGCTGAACAATTTACAGCATTAGGTAGTTCCATGAACATTAGAATAGCACTAGTTGTTGGGGGTGAAAGTATAGTCAAACAAGCTTTAGCATTACAACAAAAACCTCATTTTATTATTGCTACTCCAGGTAGATTGGCTCACCATATAATGAACTCCGGAGATGATACTGTTGGGGGACTAAAGAGAGTTAAGTATCTAGTATTAGACGAAGCTGATTTTTTATTAACTGGTACATTTGCTAATGATTTATCTACTTGTATCGGTGCTCTACCTCCAAAAGATAAGAGACAGACATTATTATTTACGGCTACTATAACGGATCAAGTAAGAGTATTGCAGAATGCTCCTGTACAGGAGGGGAAACCTTCTGTATTTGCATATGAGGTTGAAAGTATAGATAAAGTGGCTATTCCATCAACTTTAACTACTGAATATATACTGGTTCCGGAACATGTAAAAGAAGCATACCTCTATCAGTTATTGACATGTGAAACATATTTAGAAACAACTGCCATAATATTTGTTAATAGAACAACGACTGCGGAAGTGCTTAGAAGAACTTTAAGACAGCTGGAGGTTAGAGTTGCCTCATTACATTCACAAATGCCACAAACCGAAAGAACAAATTCCTTACATAGATTTAGAGCCAATGCTGCTAGAGTACTTATTGCTACAGATGTCGCTGCAAGAGGTTTAGATATTCCAACCGTGGGCCTTGTTATCAATTACGATATTCCTTCAGACCCTGATACTTATATTCATAGATCCGGTCGTACTGCTCGTGCTGGTAGAAAAGGTGATGCCATAAGTTTTATCACTGAGAAGGATGTTTCCAGAATAGAAGCCATCGAAGAGCGTATCAATAAGAAGATGACAGAATGTGATAAAGTTCATGATACTGCTGTCATTAGAAAAGCTTTAACTAAGGTGACAAAGGCCAAGAGAGAATCGTTGATGGCCATGGAAAAGGAAAATTTTGGTGAGAGAAAGAGAGTACAGAAAAAGAAAAACATGGCTGAAAAGAGTTTTAGAGCATAATTTATAGATATAGTCGAGATATGAAGTAGCTTTTATCGTGTATTATTAAAAGTTTATACATAAAAAATAATTACTGACATTTAAATAGTAAGTTTTTTCACTGCATTAAATAAAATTGAAAAATTTATCATGAGGCTCATCGAACAGAAAAATATAAGAGAACATAAATTTGAAGAAAGAGGGAAAAGCTTCTGATATTATTAACGTGTACAGCAGGAATACTACAGAATATTAGGAAGTGTAATGAGTAGAGCCAAGGAAATACAGGAAAAGTTAGCGTTGCAAGCGAAATTGCAACTATCATTCAATAATACTACATCTAAAGTACTTGGCTGGCTAGGTGATAATAATTTGAAAGATGACACCACTAATGATGTGTTTAGTAGAGAAGGGAAAAAAGAGTTACAAGATAGTAAAGATCAATTTTTCCAATTACCAGTTATACACATAGGATCCGGATTAAATTTTGATAAAACAGATATTGATCATAATAGCAATGATATACATACTGTCGGCGAATTCATGCAAGGAGATAAGAAAGTTAGTTCGTTATCGAAGAAGAAAAAGAGAACTGAGCAACAGACTAATGGAAATAGTATATATAGAATTGCCAAAGAAGATACTAAAGCAATGGTAGCTTTAAAGAGAAGGATGAGGCAGGGACAGAGGAATGCCATAAAAAAGTCGATACAAAGCAACCATCCAACACAGCCTGTTTCTAAAAAATCGTCACATCCAGTAAAATCCTCTGTCGATCGTAATGCTCACAACAATAATGATTCTGACGAGGATGACGAACCTCCAGTGCATAAGACCAAGAAAAAATCTTTTGGATTATTGTTTAACGGGAAGAAAAAAAAGAAGTAGTGATCTAGTACATGTACTACCATCTACTTGATAACTAACCCAAGGTGTATTCCTGTCAATAGATTTCAAATCATGTTTGATAAAACATGTCTACTTGCTTATGTAATAAATGATAAAAAGTTGCGATGAGCGCACAGTGAAAAATTTCAGTGGCGGGCAATAAGGATCTTCACACTATTTAAGGTGAGATACAAAAGCAAAGCTATAGCTGCGTATAGTCGATATTGTGTTGGAACAGACTACATATTAGCTAACAATTGGTGTATTATTTAGTTATATCTATTAGAAAGACATCTTTTTTTAATATCCTTAAATTATCTAGTGATAAAAATGATGAGCGCTGGTCAAGTGGAACAGAATGTTACTGAGAACAAACCAAGAGCTACCATGCTCTGTTGCGAATGTGGAACTCCAATTGATGGATCTACCGGTTTAGTAATGTGTCATGACTGTATTAAGTTAAGGGTAGATATAACAGAGGGTATTCCTAGAGAGTCAAATGTCTCATTTTGCAGAAACTGTGAAAGATTTTTACAGCCTCCTGGTCAATGGGTTAGAGCACAGCTTGAATCTAGAGAATTACTTTCCATCTGTCTACGTAAGTTAAAAGGTTTGAGTAAAGTAAGATTAATTGATGCTTCCTTCATTTGGACCGAACCTCATTCAAGACGTATTAAAGTTAAGGTAACTGTACAGGGAGAAGCTATGACTAATGTTCATATCCAACAAACATTTGAAGTAGAATATTTTGTACAGGCTATGCAATGTCCTGATTGTGCTAGATCTTATACTGCTAATACATGGAAAGCTAAGGTACAAGTTAGACAGAAAGTTCCACATAAGAGGACCTTCTTATATTTAGAACAAATGATTTTAAAAAATAATGCACATGTTGATACGATTTCTATTGAAGAAGCTAAAGATGGAATTGATTTCTTTTATGGTCAAAAGAACCATGCTGTTAAGATGATTGACTTCTTAAACTCAAATATTCCTTGTAAATATAAGAAATCAGAGGAATTAATTTCTCAGGATACCCATTCTGGTACATCTAGTTATAAATTCTCTTATTCTGTTGAAATTGTTCCCATATGTAGAGATGATCTGGTGGTCTTACCGAAAAAAATTGCCAAGTCTTTGGGAAATATCTCACAATTTGTATTATGTTCCAAAGTTTCCAATACTGTACAATTTTTGGACCCAACTACTTTACAAACTGCAGAATTAAGTGCTCCAGTCTATTGGAGAACTCCATTTAGTTCCTTAGCCGATGTATCTCAATTGGTAGAGTTTATTGTTCTTGATGTTGAAACTACTGGTGCATCTCAAGGTAATCGCGTGTTAGCCGATATCACTGTTGCGAGAGCTGCTGACCTGGGTGTAAATGATCAAGAATACATTATTAAATCACATCTAGGTGGGATCTTACATGCGGGTGATAGTGTGCTGGGTTATTATATTGCAAACTCCAATTATAATTCTGATCTATTTGATGGGTTGAAATATGATTACATTCCAGATGTTGTACTTGTAAAGAAACTATATCCAAAGAAGACAAAGAAGAACAGAAATTGGAAGTTGAAGAGAATGGCCAGAGAGCATAAGGATATCGATGCTTCTCACGATTACAGTTCAAGAGCCCAAAAACAAGATATGGAGCGTGCTGAAAAGGACTATGAATTATTTTTACAAGAACTAGAGGAAGATGAAGATTTAAGGCAAAATATCAATATGTATAAGAATGATCAAGCTATTTCTCTGTCAGGAGAAGCTGGAAACGAAGAGGATCATGAAGAGGAAGATGAAGAATTTACTGACGAGGATGCTCCAAAGATCAATATGGATGAACTATTAGATGAGCTTGATGATATGACTATAGAAGAGCAGGAAGAACATGGAAGTGATAGCGGAGAAGACGATCCAAAGGAATAGCTTCGTAACTTATCAAATAAATAACTTATATGATTAAGTAAGAAATGTTTATTATTATCATCAAACACGGGATATTTAGTAAATAAAATCAATTTAACCTTGAAATGAGCATTTGAATAGTTAAAACTCAATCGGAAGCAAGCTTAAGGTAGAATATAGTTGTATAATTGTTGCATAATCTGTATTTTCTAAGTGAATAAGCTGTTGAATAACAGAACTGATTTTTCCAGCTAAGTTTTTTTGCATTGTTATCACATTTTTATTTAGCAAGAAACATAACAAATCATTTACAGTGGAATTGCGATGGTTAGTAAACATAAATTCGAAGAAACAGTTGACGAAGACGATAATGTGTCGAAAGATATTAAGAAACCTAAACTAGATAAAGGGGAAGAAGAACCTGCTATGGAAGAGCAGAGTGCAGACGATACTTCAAGAGATGCTGAAAAAGTTGAAAGTATAAAGGAAGAAACAATAAACAATAAACCTTTAGATGATAAGACAACTAATATAAATACTACGATTGAGAAAGATCCAGTATTGGAGGCAGTAGTAGAAAAGACCATAATTTCAGAAGATGATCGTGGAATTGTTAAATTTGAATTTGATGGTATAGATTATCAATTTAAAGAAAGGGCAAGTGTAGTTGAAGAAAAAGAAGGTAAAATAGAATTTCGAGTGGTAAATAATGACAATACAAAAGAGAATATTATGGTATTAACTGGGCTAAAAAACATTTTCCAAAAGCAATTACCAAAAATGCCAAAGGAATATATTGCAAGACTTGTATATGATCGAAGTCATCTCTCCATGGCCATTATTAGAAAGCCTTTGACTGTTGTAGGAGGTATAACGTACAAACCGTTTAATCATAGGGAATTTGCAGAGATCGTGTTTTGTGCTATCAGTTCTACTGAACAAGTAAGAGGTTATGGGGCTCATCTAATGAACCATCTAAAAGATTACGTACGAAATACATCTCCAATAAAACATTTTTTGACGTATGCTGATAATTATGCTATTGGATATTTCAAGAAGCAAGGTTTTACAAAAGAAGTTACGCTTGATAAAACAACTTGGATGGGATATATTAAAGATTATGAAGGTGGGACACTAATGCAATGTTCGATGCTACCTAGGATACGATATCTTGACGCTGGGAAGATATTACTACTACAAGAAGCAGCTTTGAGAAGGAAGATAAGGACAATATCAAAGTCACATATTGTAAGGCCAGGATTAGAAGTATTTAAAGATTTAGAGAATATTAAACCGATTGATCCAATGTCTATACCTGGTCTAAGAGAAGCTGGCTGGACACCGGAAATGGATGAACTAGCGCAAAGACCCAAAAGAGGTCCCCACTATGCCAGTATTCAGAATCTACTTACAGAATTGCAAAATCATGCAGCAGCATGGCCATTTTTACAACCTGTTAATAAGGATGAAGTTCCAGATTATTACGATTTTATTAAGGAACCTATGGATTTAAGTACCATGGAAATCAAATTGGAAAACAACAAGTACCAAAAGATGGAAGATTTCATATATGACCTACGACTAGTGTGCAACAATTGTAGGACCTATAATGGTGAAAACACATCTTATTTCAAGTACGCAAATCGACTAGAGAAGTTCTTCAACAACAAAGTGAAGGAAATACCAGAATATTCTCATTTAGTAGATTAGAATTAATGACTTTCTATTTATGTAATTGTGATAGAATACTCAAGAATGTTATTCTTGTTTTAGTGCTTCAATCATCAGTAATTCAAACTAACCCATTCTGATATATTCATCATGGGTGTTTACAGACATTATATATTACATATACATATCATACTGAAAAACGCTATGTGTAACTTTCTGAGTGCTTCAATATCTGTTGGTGAAATAATAGTTAATATTTACTGTCATTTTCTTATCCGTCAACTTTGTCATCTGCTTTGAACATGTTAAGAAAAATGCCATGACAAAGTATCATCAGGAGATAAAAGACAATAAAACCCTTGAATAAAGGAAAATTGATATATAAGGAACAAACATGATAGTTGAAGGTTACACAATAGTCAATTTTATATTGAAGTAATATATAAATAAGCTTGAATTACATTAAATAATATATAGCGATGCCAATATCTAAAGTATATGCTCAACCACTTTATGATAATGCTGGTAATATCTCAATCAAGGTGATAATAAGTACAGAGAATGGTAAATTCGAAGCCGTCACAATACCTAGAGGTACAAATTTTTTCCAAAGTAAAGAAGCATTAGAGGCTTACCAACAGGGGATATTAGTTGAAGTGAACACTATTAATGACAGAATTGCACCCGTCTTGATCAAGTCCAATTTTAATTTAAGTAACCAAGAATTAATAGATGAAACACTACTAAGTCTAGCGAATGTTATAACTCCTGTGAATCCATATGCTAATGGTCTCCTTGCTATTTCTATGGCAATTGCCAGAGCTGCAGCTGCGGATCGCAAGATCCCCTTATTCAAACATATTGCAGATTTATACGGTTTAAAAGCTTCAGCTTCAAAATTACCAGTACCTATCTTTAAAGTGCTGAAGAGGTCATCTACAGTGAGAAGTGGTATTATTGTTGATGAAATAACAATTTTGCCACATGATGCAGACTCATTTGGAGAGGCATTAAGGCTAGGAAGTGAGGTATATCACAATGTGAAAAGTTCAGTTAAAGAGTTATTAAAACAGGATCCAGTGACTGCATCAGAGGAACAGATTATGGTTCCATCAAATGTTTCTCTCAAAGAAGCTCTTGATTTGGTTCAATCTGCTATCAAAAGAACAGGAGTTGAAGAAAAAATCAAGATGGGGATAGTCTGCAAGCCAAATCAGCTATATAACAAGATTAACAAGGTATATGATTTAGGATTTGAAGATGAAACTTCAACAGTACCAAGACTTCTTTCTTCACAACAATTAATAGCACTTTACAAGTCATTGATTAAAGACTACCCGATAGTAACCATTGAAGATCCATTTTCGATAGATGATTGGGATACATGGAAGACATTTATTAAAGAGACAGAGATTACTGTTGTTAATCATGAATCTATGAAACGTGATCGTTCCACGATAGAAGATGCGCTTAACGATGATGCAATGGGCGTATCGTTAATAAGATTAAACCATTCAAGAACGCTTACTGATTTATTCAAATCAGTAAGGAATTTAGTTGTTGGAGATGGAAGAATTGTATTCAGTTGTACATGTGGTGAGAATGAGGATACATTTGCAGCAGATGCAGCAGTTGGGATGGGTTGTACGGAAATAAAAGCTGGAGCACCATCCAATATCAATGCATCATCAATAATGAATCAATTAGTAATGATTGAAGAGGAGTTAGGTCCAAAATCTGAATACACAGACAGACTGTGGTAAACGAAATTAAAATCTTTTTTAAATATGAAAATAGTATCGTTTGAATTAGCGACAGTATAATAATTCATCGAATTAAGACTGAAAAAAAAACTAACTAAATCATCAGTGGTTATTGAATAGTAAATAAATGTTATTAAAAAGTGTATTCCAGTGTATAGTGAAATTCAATAATATGTATGTATATCTTCTAAAATTTTAGGTTCTTGACATTGCGTTATTTTTTGCAAAATTAACCAGTTTTCCCTCATATCGAGAATTTTCTAAAGGCATAGAATGCAAAGACTTGTACAGTAAACTGGTCCGTAAGTGACCTGAAAGGTTTTACAACGTAAATTATATATTGAGTAAATTCAGTGAACTTTATTGCATTATATATATATATATATATATATATGATTTGTAATCCTTAGTAATGAAGTTTGTATATCTTGGCTAAAGCAAGTATCTGTCAAAAATATTGATATATATTGTCATAGTAAAAGATATTTGATTTCCAAACTATATAATGATTATACAATGACTAATCATGGTATTGTAGAAAACAAGAAAGGATTATTGAAGCCGATTGGATTACAATTGGAACAATTGAGTAATACTCATTTATTAACGATTCGAATCAAATGGGATAATGGAAAGGAAATCTTTAATGAGACGATAAATTTTATATGTAATGAGATATCATATATTTGTTCATTTTACAACGGTATTGCAATAAATCCATTAAATATTGAAAATTATGAATATTTATCTGATGATAGACGTGAGAGAGTTATCGTTGAAGAAGATTTATTTTTAGAAAAGAGTTCACGATTGTTGTGTCGATCTTATTCTGATAAACGATTAGATTGGGTATATTCCTATGTACAACAGATTCAATTTAAGAGGAGACCTCATCTTTATGATTGTTGTGAACATGTTATACAATTTTTGAACTTGCAGAAGATAAATTTAATAATTGATCGATGGTCAGTGAGTTCTAATGATCATGCATTGACACATCCTGGGAATATATTTGTTGGTAATGTTAGTAAGAATGTTACAGTAGGTAATTTATTTGATAAATTTGGTAAATATGGGATAATTTTGATGATAAAATTAATTGAGAATGGGAATAAATTAAATTATGCATTTATTTCTTATCAATTTGGGTCTCAAGCTACTCGATGCATACAAGATATGAATGGTGAGAATATAGATGGTTATGAATTATTTATAAATTACCATGTTGAAAGGAAGGAAAGGGAGATGTGTAATGAAGAATTTGAAAAGGATAATGAATCGAGTTGTTTATTCATTGGGAATATTCCTAGTGTAGTAGTTGGTCAGCGGGAAGAGAAGAAAGTTAATGATAGTATGATAATTGATATGCTGAAGGAGAAAATGAATGGGGTGGAGATACAATCGTATTATTTCCCTAAGGATCATGAAAGGGAAGATGAGATTAAAAGGTATGGATTTATCAAGATATATGATAATGAAAGTGGAGATAAAGGAGAGGAAATGATACGAAAGTTGAATGGGATGAAATGGATGAATAATAATTTAATAATTAGTAGAGCAATGCATAAGGGCGGTAGTGGAGAAATTAGTAGATGTAAGGAAAGGAATGTGAAGTTTAAATTACCTATGCCATTGAGTACGCAACAATTGAGTAATTTGTATGTTAAGAATGTACCGTTGGAATGGAAAGATACTGATCTTCAAGAGTATTTCAAAGGGTATGGATATATTGTAAGTAGTAAGATAATTACGGTTGATGGGAGAGCAAATGGAGAATCTCGTGGGTATGGATTTGTTAGTTTTGGTAATACGTTTGATGCGTCTCGAGCAATAGTTGGTACTAATGGTAAGACTATAACAAGTATTGATGGTAAGAAGAGTCAATTAAATGTGAGATTTGCAAAGAAGAGAAGGAAATAGTGAGTGACATTATTTTTGTTGCATTATTCTATTCGGGATTAGGCTTAAGTAGTAAAATCACGGGTATAAAAATGTATATGTTATGTATATAAAAGTTTTTATTTATGTTCGTTATGTGATTCTAGTAGTAATTTAATTTCATTATCATAAGTAAGAATATCATTTTTCAAAATATCTAATCTTGAATGTAGGATTGAATTATTGAGATTTAATTGTGGATCGAAACTAATTAAATTATCTAGAATCTCTGTGATTACTGTGATTGATCTTTGTAAATGTAGTATATTTTTCTGAATAAAGTCATTAGTTATGTTTATTTGATTATTGTTATAGATATTTAAATTTTGTAAGTGTGTGAGAGAATTTGAGGAAGAAGAAGAAGTTGAAGATAGTGATGAAGAAGATGAGGAAGAAGAGAGTGAATTTGAATTGAATGGAGAATTGATGAAACTAATTGAAATTGGCGAGAGTATATTTTTTCTCTTACCATCTTTACCAGTTCCTGTTTGTTTTCTTTGAATTTTATTAATTGAATTTGTATCAGCATCTTTAAAGAAGAAATTTGAAGGATGCATGAAAACCCATTGAATATTTTGTTTATCATGAATATTATTACTATAAGAAGAAGAAGATATTTTATGGAAGTCGTACATATGTAATTGTCTAACGAAGCTACTGATGTTACCATGTTTAAAGAATTTTCTTAGAATTGAGGAGATGAATTGAGGATGAAACGGTTTTAAAATGAAATGAGAATTATTATTTGGAGACCAATAGATTAGATTATCATAATTTGTATCTGATAGAATTGAAAATAATTGATGTACGAAAGTTTTGTTCTGTGAAGATGTCATAATATGGTTTGATATGTCATAATAGGAAATGGAAAGAATCTCCGAGATGATGTAAGAGAAATGATAAAAATAAGTAATATATATATATAACGGTAGTAATAAGAGAAAAAAAAGGACGATAACTAAAATAAAATATCAGACAAGAATTGAATTTGAATTTGAATTTGAATTTGAATTGAATTAATTTTAATGATAGGAGAGGAAGAATTTAAACTTTATAAAGTCATAAACTTTTTTTTTTATCTCTCGAGAGTAAATAGTGTATATAAATGAAATTAGATAATAAAGAAAAAAAGCTGCGTGTGAGACTAAAGATAGGGAAAACTCCATGTAATTTTGAAAAAAAGACATACGATGGCAAGAGGCAAAATGAAAAAATCGATGAGATGTGTAGTAAAAAAATAAATAAATAAGGTAAATATAAAATAGATGAAATTGAGGCGATGCAGCCAAACGATTACCCAAAGCAGAAAGGAAAGCAGAGAGCAAAGCATTCTTGGCACCGAAAACAGAGCTTAGCGTAGCGAGACTCGGACAGAAGAACTCCGGGGAGGGGAGGGGAAGAATGTTCTTTGTTCTTTGTTCTTTTTCTTGTAGTTCTTTTTGTGGTTCAAACTAAGGCGCGTGTCACGTGAGGGCATCTACACGTGCACAGAACCGAGAAGCTGCCACTGGGTCACGGGACCTTCACAACGCATAAGGCGGAAAGTGGCGGGAACGTTGAGGTCGATGCCGCGGGACAAGGAGGGAAAGGTCCACGGCCCATGTGCAGAGACATCGATAGAGACGTCGAGAGCATCGCTGACGCGTTGTGCAATGACGCGTTCGTGTGCTTTGCTCAGAGGCGCGTCTGCGTAGAGCAGTGAGAGGTGTGGCCGGTATAGCTGTTCGGTGTTTAGAGTGTTTGTGCTGTACAGTTCGCGCATTATGTGGGCGACGCTCAGAAGGTAGCGGTTTTCCTTGCACGTGAGCACGGCTCGTTCGAAGTATCTTGTTCCGATGGCGCATCCTGTAATTTCCACTAACGGTGTTGTTTTGATTTGGTCTCGGATACTGTCAATGGCTGCGACACATGAAGTCAAAATCTTCTCTATGTCTTCTGCGGTTTCGCATTGTAGATGTGTTGCGATTGTCACATGTGGTGCAAACAATGGGGATCCAGGGAACATACTGCTTATGCTCTCTATTAGTTGGCTTAATATTTCTTCTGTTATACTTCCGCTGTTGGGACAGTACCATAGTGCTATAGTCATATTTGGTTATTTTTGTCTTGTCTTGTCTTTGCTTTGCTTTATTTGTTAAAACTTATATTCCCTTATATTCTCTTTTTTTTTTTTTTTTATTTAGACAGCTTTTCTTTTGTTTGCGATGCGATGCGATGCGATGCCCCGTGGATCGTGATTTGGAGTTGCACTGAAATAATAGTAGTAGTAATAGGATATGCTTCAAACTTTATATTGTAGAAACATATTTATAATTGACTAAAACAAGATGTGACTTGCACAGTTCCACTTTACCACTTATAGTATTTTGAGATTTTGCAATATATGTACTGATGTACTTGTTGGAAATATAGCCACTTCTTTAAAATATCAAGCTTTTTATTTTTACGAAACTTCAACAATTATTATCAAGTATTCAATTGCTAATAGCAACCTCAAATCTTCATGTTGGAAACAATATTATGTTGTTCCACTTACTCCTAATTATTAATTACGTTTCAAACAATTTACTGTATCGTATTGCCATCTGGTTAAACATGGTAAGAATAAGTAAGATTGCATTGTAATGCTTTAACAGTTATTCAGATTATTCAATGAAATTTTATGGCCATCCCTATATTCTCAGAGTTGGGAAGGAGGCGCTAATAACTTATATCATTCATATTAATATAAGTCTAATTTTTTCAAGTAAATGCTACTTCTCTTTTACACATTTTGGAATTGAGCAATAGTCCTTTTTGCTTTTCATAGTTTTGAATATAATTGTAATGAAGCATTGTTTATTATATTGGGTACCCACTTTAGCTGTAGACGCGTGCACATTTATCAAGTTAAAAGCATATGCTTAGTATTACTTTATTACTATATCTTGTCTTTCAGGACAAATACATTCAATGAAAAGTTCCTACCTAAAGATACTTGAGAATAGTTTTACATATTCCTACATGAACACAATTACTCAAATTAGAAGCACGTACTATTATTAAATCAATACCATGTCTTATCGTTCAGAACGGAAATATTCGTTAATCGATGGGATAAAATTTCAATCTATGTAAAGATTCTTAATAATAATATTACATATCTGTTTATAAGGGTAATTTATACAGTTCAACTAAATAACATAGTGAAAGAAATCTCAGCTTCCACTAGGTTAGGGGTTTTTACACTTTTTGTCGAATATTCATCAATTTGTAATTTGGGGTATTTTCTAATTTCTCCTTCAATATTCATGATAGCGTTATTATTTTCATAAATTGATTGTCTTAATTCAGTGAGATATTTTAACATGTCGTTGTTAGCACTAATATAATAGAACATTTCTTCCTCACTGGGGGCACCATATAAAAACCTAACCTAGTGGAAGCACTGACTTCTTTATTAGTTTAGCTTTAAAAAAAGACTCTGGTATTCTTTAAAAACATGTAATATCAATGCAAAATGCCCCTGGCTTAAAACTACACACTTTTCATTATTATTACTAATTACTAGTTTATTTTAGTTTCTCCAATCTTTTGAATGTAACAAGTGTTCTAGTCAATAAATCTATCTAAGCGGATATTTGTGTTTAATCTTATATGATTAGCTTCACTATAAAATATCAGTACCAGTCTGTTTGTTGTCATTTAAGAAAAAAACAAGCATTCCAACGATTCTGAATTAAGTTGATTATTCAAGAACTGCAAAACATCTTTTAAATAAACCCAATATCAGTATGCTGCAACGGCTCTTCTCTATTCCAAAGTACTAACTAACTCATAGACCTCCTATGGTGGTCAGGAGAGACAATTTAATGTTTCAAGCAAGAGTGACTTACATGTAACAACTTACATCAACAAATGTAATACATTAGATATCTTATAGCATTACAATGTTAAATAAAACTTAGTGGTGGACTTTATATGAGTATTGTAGAAAATCTAACTTAGTAAAACCAGAAACTTCTTTAATTATGTGACTTATTTTAAATGATTCCCTTAATACTCGCTTTAGACTGTATAAATTTATACTTTCAAATAAACATGTGATTGTATTTTCAAGTATCTTTACTTCAAAGTTTTCTCACCCATTCGATCAAAGAAAATCTGTGTTTTGAAAGATTAGCCGTAGTATTAAAGTAATACAAAAAAGGTGCGTTGAATTCGAGTAATATGTGCACATATCCTACTGACAAGTTGAAACTAATTGCCTTTTTATATGCTTTGGAAACTGAGAAACAATCTTCTTTGTTGTATTTACACATAATTGTAATGTGGCATCATAGAGATGGCTCTTAATTATTAATGATTTATCGAGTATAACTTCTATCTTATACGGCTCTTTTAGAGTGCTAAGTAGTTGCCATACCATTGAATTTAACTTCAATCTTGATAGATTGGCGTCAACTCATGAACAATAGGTTTATCCCTGTGAATAGATTCTAACATTGTCTTTTTTTTAGTAATAATAGTCCTATATTATAATTGTCTGCTTGTCTTTCTGAGGACAGAACTAACAAGACATGAAAAATATACATTTTTACACAATTATATCTTCTTGCTTTATGTACTTTTTCCATTTAGATGTTTTAATACACTATAATTTTCCTTGCACTTCTACTCCTAGTATTTATGACGTCTCAAATTTTCTATTGTATAATTTCGTCAGTATCGATTACTTGTATAATCCTTTGGCTAATTTAGTGAGTGTAAGTGTCACAATATTATATTGTTCCAACATCAACCCCAGAAGGACCAGCACAATTCATTTATGGAAGCCAGAAAATGGTTGGAACATAAATCTTACAATTGGCATCCAAGCTCATAGCTCAGGCACTACAAGACATTCTGTCAGAAATAACACCATCTACGTAGTGTTATTCCATTGTTAGTTTAAATATGCATTTGATTAATGCTATTATCTAATTCTACTATTCCAAGAAATTATTTCCTCATTAGGAAATACTTATGACATTATTCTTCCATAAATTAATTTGTGTCATTAAGATATGTGACGCGAGAAAAAGTTTTTCACTTTTTCATGTTGTGCGTCTTCGAGACACTGTCACAACATTATCGAATTGCATCAAGTAGAACATACAAGTGTCAGAAATAACACCATCTACGGAGTGTTATTCCATTGTTAGTTTAAATATGCATTTGATTAATGCTATTATCTA